>CM060974.1:58617584-58845084 GCA_030765045.1 Tenodera sinensis | reverse complement strand
TCACCACTACAAAGGTGAAGGAGGGGAAACCCACAAAGGTGCCCCTACCACTATTCCTAGTATCGGTAGAGAAACAAGGGGAGGGAACCCCTAAGATTGACGAGGTGACTCGCCTGTACTATACACGGGTCACGATTGAGCCTTATCACGACAGGGGGGGGGGGGGCAGCCCAGTGCTATAAGTGCCTGGGTTTCCACCAGTCAAGCTTTGCCTGTGAGAGGACTCTCAAGGGTCTCCGTTGTGCGGGTAAAGGATTACCCGACAACAAAAGAAGAGAGAAGGTGCGCCAACTGCGATGGATGTCACATAGGGACCTATCGCGGGTGCCCTAGGAGACTTGCGATAATGCAAGGCAGACAGGGCAAGGCTGACACTGAAGTCAGAGCAGGGGTCTCTTTCGCCACGGCCCTGGCGGGACACGAAGGTGCTCGCGCGCAGGCCGAGGCCGCGGAAGTAACCCCTAGCGACCAGGTTGCCAAGTCGATGACAACGCCAGTCCCGGAAAGTGTCCCACCTCAGGTTGCGAGCACAAAGCCTGCTCCAGCACACAGCACTGCTCCTAAGGAAAAGCGTCCCCCCAAGAAGGGGAAGAAGAAAGCCTCTGTGGTGGAAAACACAGAAAAACCTACTGTGGCGAAGAATTTCAACAAAACTGTTGAAAAACTTTCCCAACCACCAGCATCCACAGCTCAAGCTACGTCAACCACCCAGCAAGCGGCAGAGCCCGCCAATGCTAGCCCGTCCCAGCGGACTGGCCCAACCAATCCCGAGGCAGCAGTGCCTCTACAAAACATCCCGGAACCAACCTTAGGGGACACTTTTACCCTGCCAAGTTACGCCGCTCATCGGTCTGATCGGGTCGGCCGACAGGGCGGTGGTACTGCCATATTCATAAAGAACCATCTCACCCATACTCCTGTTACCATTCCTCCGCTACAACACTTAGAAGCCACCGCCATAAGGTTATCCTTGGGCGGGAACGACCTAGTGCTTGTGGCGGTATATGACCCGCCGGATGGCCGTTTCCATGAAGCGGACATTACGGCTCTCCTGAACCTACACCATAGGGTTTGTATTGCAGGCGACTTCAACGCAAAACACCCAAGCTGGCACAGCCGCACCCAGAACGTTAAGGGCCGGGGACTGTACCGTCTCATTAGCGGGAACCCCGCCCTTCACGCGCACGGGCCGAGAGGTCCAACTCACTACCCGGCACGCGGCGCCGCGGATGTCATCGATTTCGTAATCACCAAAAACATTCCATTTCACTTGGACCTCTCTGTGATTAACGCTCTGGATTCCGATCTTAACCCTGTTGTGGTCGACTCAGACGTTAATCTCACTGCACTGGGAGTACCGGACTGGGTGGAAGAAGTCGACTGGGACGCGGCCGTCCTTGCCCTTCAAAACTCCGTGGAGGCAAATCCTCGAATAGACTCGCTTGAGGCTCTCGAGGAGGCAGCCGCGGGGTTTGCAACCTCAGTCCTAAACGCGGTGCGTGCTCACACACACCCCATTCCTACCGAAGCACCAAACCCGACATCTATCCCTGTACCACTGAAACGCCTCATACAAGCAAAGAATGCTGTCAGACGGCTATGGCAGAGATTCCGACATCCTAGGATAGGAGTAATACACCAAAGGTTCAAATCCCTGGTGAGACGACTCCTAAGAAAACATAGGCAAGCAGCTTGGGAAAACACGTTGCGTCACGTAAACCTCCAGGAGAGGAAACCGTGGCGCATCGTCCGAGGCTTGCGGAAAGATAAAACTGTACACCAGCATCCTGTGCATAGCCCTCGGGGAAGACTTGTGTTCGAACCGAGGGAAAAAGCTGAGGCACTAGCGGACTATCTGGAAACTCAATTCCAGCCCAGGGAAGATCCACAGAACGATGACCATACTGACCTCGTGGAACAGGCGGTAGAAGACTTCTTAGAAGTCGGACCCGCGGACCACGAGGTGTTCCACATCCCGATAGTTACCCCTCGCGAGGTAACTAACACCATAAAATCCCTAAGAGCCCGAAAATCCCCTGGACAGGACCGTGTAACAGCGGAAATGCTCCAGCACTTTCCCCCTAGAGCCGTGATGCACTTGACCCGGATTTACAACGCATGCCTCAGCATGCGTCATTTTCCAGCTGTCTGGAAACAGGCGCGTGTGGTATGCGTGTTGAAGCCGGGCAAAAATCCGGTCTTCCCATCTAGTTACCGCTCCATCAGCCTCCTACCAGTTATCTCGAAAGTATTCGAGAAACTGTTCCTGTCCCGCCTTGGACCCCCATATTGGAGGAAAAAGGTCTCCTTCCTGAACATCAGTTTGGTTTTCGTTCTGGCCACTCCACGACCGAGCAACTACTGCGTGTAGCCGAAAAAGCTTCCCTGGCTTACCAGGATAGGGCTAAAACGGTGGCAGTGTTGCTTGATGTGGAAAAGGCATTTTCTACCACTTGGCACGAGGGGCTTGTCTACAAGCTCATACAGCACGAAATCCCCCCTCCATATATTTACTTGTTGGCTAGTTTCCTACAGGAACGTAGCTTCCGGGTGAAGGTGGAGGGATCATTCTCCAGAGAGAGGCCCATTGGCGCAGGAGTCCCCGAGGGCAGTGTACTGTCACCGGCGCTCTTCGCAGCTTACATGGCCGATCTCCCCACGCACCCAAACACACACATCTGTCAGTATGCGGACGATCTACTGATCTTCGCTACTAACAAGAACCCGCGCTACAGTTACCACCAAGTACAAGCCCATCTCCGCACCATCAGTAGATGGTGCGAGAACTGGCGTATGTCTATAAACCCGGAGAAAAGCTCTGCGATTCTCCTGGCGAATACGAAAGCCAACCGGCTCCCGCGGGACCTCGTGTTGCGGCGCCGTCGGATCCCCTGGGTCACTACGGCGAAGTATCTCGGAGTCACGCTGGACCGGCGGCTGAGGTATAGACATCACGTCAGGGGCAAAGTACTACAAGGCCATGCTGCTCTCCGGCAACTATACCCAATCCTCAGTTCCAAAACCATGCCCCTACGCCTGAAGCTCCAGCTGTATCGTGCGATCATTCCACCTCTGGTTTTGTACGGATGCAAGATCTGGGGAGTGGTGGCAAAGTCCACCTTCATCAGACTCCAGACGTTGCAGAATCGGGCGTTAAGGATGATCTATGATACCGGCTGGAGATTTCCTGCCCATATCCTCCATGAACATTCCAGCATCCCGTACATTGTCGACGTGATTAAAACCCGCGCTCGCACAATGTACAACAAACTCCAAAATCACCCCAACCCTCTGCTAAATACTCTGGGCCAATATGACCAGAACCAGCCGCGCCGACTACCATCCAAAAGACTACCAAAGGACATACTAAGTCCGGCGGTATAATCTCAAAGATGGGAAAAGCGACAGTCCAATCTGTATCCAAAACAGAGTAAATTACCTTTTCAGGTCAGCTCTCAGTGAGTGACTGATGGCCAGAACCCTGGTGGGAATGAGCGCGTCACCTGATTGGCCAGCCAACCAGAAGCCGCGCACTGCCAGCTCGTGGATAAATCCCACCCACCCGTTTTCCTGTCCCAAATAATGTTTCCCAGATGACAAAAAATCCCCGTAGAGAGAACATCCCACTCATTGCGCAGGTTAAGCCGTACAACGGCTCGGTACTGCGGACAAGACACTCGGGCGGGGGGCAATCACTGTACCCCCGTTCCACCCGAACAGCCTCTGGAGCCTCTCTTAGGGGACACTTTCGCCTCCGAGGAGATGGTTGAATTCATCGAGTTGGCAACCTGGTTCGCCGACTTAGTTCAGCGTTCCCTCCCAATACTACGACGCTGCAGGGAAACCTTCAACAAACCCGGGATTTCCGCTGTGAAGAAGCACCTTGCGGTGCTTCAAACGGCTAAGGAACTCTACTCTAACTCCATGAGCTCTTAAATGGCGCATAGAACTGTGCGTTCATTTAGAGCTGCGTTCTGGAACGCAAATGGGGTTAGAGACCAGAGACCTGGCCTGCTGGAGTTCGTGGACAGTCATAGGATTGATATCCTGATGGTCTGTGAAACGCACTTGCACACTGGTGTACAGTTTAACCTGCCAAGTTACGCCACTCATCGGTCTGATCGGGTCGGCCGACAGGGCGGTGGTACTGCCATTTTCATAAAGAACCATCTCACCCACACTCCTGTTACCATTCCTCCGCTACAACACCTGGAAGCAACCGCCATAAGGCTATCCTTGGGCGGGAACGATCTGGTGCTTGTGGCGGTATACGACCCGCCGGATGGGCACTTCTATGAAGCGGACATCACGGCACTCCTGAACCTACACCACAGGGTTTGCATTGCAGGCGACTTCAACGCAAAACACCCAAGCTGGCACAGCCGCACCCAGAACGTTAAGGGCCGGGGACTGTACCGTCTCATTAGCGGGAACCCCGCCCTTCACGCGCACGGGCCGAGAGGTCCAACACACTACCCGGCACGCGGCGCCGCGGATGTCATCGATTTCATGATCACCAAAAACATACCATTTCACTTGGACCTCTCTGTGATTAAGGATGTGGACTCCGACCACAACCCTGTTGTGGTGGATGTAGACGTTAATCTTACTGCCCTGGGAGTGCCGGACTAGGTGGATGAAGTCGACTGGGATGCAGCCGTCCGAGCCCTTCAAAACTCTGTGGAAGCAAATCCTCGAATAGACTCGATAGAGGCTCTCGAGGAGGCAGCCACGGGGTTTTCTACTTCCGTCCTAAACGCGGTGCGTGCTTACACGCATCGCATTCCTACCGAAGTACCAAACCCGACATCTATCTCTGTCCCACTTAAACGCCTCATTCAAGCAAAGAATGCTGTCAGACGGCTATGGCAGAGATTCCGACATCCTAGGATAGGAGTAATACACCAGAGGTTCAAATCCCTGGTGAGACGACTCCTAAGAAAACATAGGCAAGCAGCTTGGGACGAAACAATGCGTCACGTAAACCTCCAGGAGAGGAAACGGTGGCGCATCGTCCGAGCCTTGCGGAAAGACAAATCTGCACACCAGCATCCAGTGCACAGCCCTCGGGGAAGACTTGTCTTTGAACCGAGGGAAAAAGCAGAGGCACTAGCAGACTATCTGGAAACTCAATTCCAGCCTAGGGTAGATCCTCAGAACGATGACCACACTGACCTCGTGCAACAAGCGGTAGAAGACTTCTTAGAAGTCCGACCCGCGGGCCACGAGGAGTTCCACATCCCGGTTGTTACCCCTCGCGAGGTAACTAACACCATCCGGCACCTAAAACCTAGAAAAGCCCCTGGGCAGGACCGGGTAACAGCGGAAATGCTACAGCACCTACCCCATAGAGCCGTGATGCACTTGACCCGCATTTACAACGCATGCCTCAGCATGCGTCACTTTCCAGCTGTCTGGAAACAGGCGGGTGTGGTATGCGTTTTGAAGCGGGGAAAGAATCCGGTTTTTCCATCTAGTTACCGTTCCATCAGCCTCCTACCAGTTGTCTCGAAAGTGTTCGAGAAACTGTTCCTGTCCCGCCTCGGACCTCTTTTGGAGGAAAAAGGTCTCCTACCGGAACACCAGTTTGGTTTTCGTTTTGGTTATTCCACGACTGAGCAACTACTGCGTGTAGCCGAGAAAGCTTCCCTGGCTTACCAGGAGAGGGCTAAAACGGTGGCAGTGTTGCTTGACGTGGGAAAGGCATTTTCTACCACTTGGCATGACGGGCTTGTCTACAAGCTCATACAGCAGGAAATCCTCCCTCCATACATTTACTTGATGGCTAGTTTCCTACAGGAACGTAGCTTCCGAGTGAAGGGGGAGGGATCATTTTCTGGAGAAAGGCCCATTGGCGCAGGAGTCCCCGAGGGCAGTGTCACCGGCACTTTTTGCAGCTTACATGGCCGATCTCCCGACGCACCCCAACACACACATCTGTCAGTATGCGGACGATCTCATGATTTTCGCTACTAACAAGAACCCGCGCTACAGTTACCGACGAGTACAAGCCCACCTCTGTGCCATCAGTAGATGGTGCGAGAACTGACGTATGTCCATTAACCCGGAGAAAAGCTCTGTGATTCTCCTGGCTAATACGATAGCCAACATTCTCCCGCTGGACCTCGTGCTTCGGCGCCGTCGGATCCCCTGGGTCACTACGGCGAAGTATCTCGGGGTCACGCTGGACCGGCGGCTGACGTATAGACATCACGTCAGGGGCAAAGTACTGCAAGGCCACGCTGCCCTCCGGCAGTTGTACCCCATCCTCAGTTCCCAAACCATGCCCTTACGCCTGAAGCTTCAGCTGTATCGAGCGATCATCCCGCCTCTGGTCCTGTACGGATGCGAGATCTGGGGAGTGTTGGCCAGGTCCACCTTCATCAGGCTCCAGACGTTGCAGAACCGGGCATTAAGGATGATCTATGATACTGGCCGAAGATTTCCTGCCCATATCCTACACGAACACTCCGGTATCCCGTACATTGTCGACGTGATCAAAACTCGCGCTCGAACAATGTGCAATAAACTCCAGAACCACCCTAACCCTCTGGTGAATACTCTGGGCCAATACGACCAGAGACAGCCGCGCTGACTACCATCCAAAAGATTGCCGAAGGACATCTTAAGTCCTGCGATCTAGTCTTAAGATGGGAAAGGCGAAAGCGCAATCTGTACTCAAAACAGAGAGAATCACCAGTTTCAGTTCACCTCTCAGCGAGTGACTGACGGCCAGAACCCTGGTAGTGATCAGCGCGTAGAATTCGCGCACAGCCCACTTGTGGACCAATCCCTGCCTACAATCCCTCCCGTTCCTATAAAAACCCCTGTTCCAACAAATTTTTCCCAGTGATAAACATCCCTGTAGTGACACCATCAAAACCATCGCGCAGGTTAAGCCGTATGACGGCTAGGTACTGCGGTAAAGACACTCGAGCGGGGGAACAGTCACCTCACCTCCGTTCGACTCGAACTCCGTCTGGCGCCTGGCGTCTCGTTTGCTTGTGCGCTTCCCTGCTGATTGTCCTCCACGTCATATCCTGGTTGGTTACGTACCCGACACACTCCTCCAGGGGATCCTCGACGACGTCCTTGAACTGCCCCTTTGTCTTCCCCGAGACGTACACTTTCGTTATCTGAAACGGGCGCAACTGTCGCCTCGGCAACTAGGTGCTCCCTCCCCGGGTCCGCGCTATTCCGTCTGCCCCTGGCATCCAGTACTTTGACGCTCTCGTCAACTCTTACTACCAGGGCGCCAAGACGTTCCCCGTCGTCCTCCACGACGTCCACATGCTGGCAGAGGTCTTCCACCTTTTCGCCGAGTTCTTCCACGTCTTCCGTCACGCCAATCAGTTCGCCGAGTTCTTCCACGTCTTCCGTCACGGCAATAAGTTTGCCGAGTTGTTCCACGTCTTCCCTCACATCAACCAGTTCGCCTAACACTTTCGCGCCTTCCGTCACGACGACGAGTCCCCCGTCAATCTTCGCCGATAGCTCCGTCTTCATCTTGGACACTTCTGTCTTCATTCCGGCGAATAATTCTTTCATCATTGCCATCATCCTGGTTTCCGAATCTCCCTCCATCTTGGTTCTAACGTTGCAACTTCTAACGACGATGTAACGAAACTAGAAGCAATTTGACGAATCCCACTTCTGACACCAGTGTAACAAATGAAGAAAACACTAGTTACTGCTATTCACACTTTATTGCCTTTTAGTCAGTTAGCGTAGTGCTAACGTTACACTTAGACTACTTTTGTACAAGCTCAGAGCAACAGAACAACTGCCGAATCACAATTAAGAACTGTCAGATTAGACAGGCACTGAACTGCTCGTCGGCACGATTCCTGAACTCTTCGTATACGTCTTTTTCCCCGCTGCCCGGTGCTTGGCAGCGACTTATATAGGTCCTTAGACAGAGGTAAAGTTCTGGAGGTAGAATATTCGGGAGTGCCTGTGGCGGACCGGCCCAGAAACCGCACCGCCATGTAATAGCTATTGTCTCGTACGCTCCTATTGTTGTCGGTGGCCTGTGGCGGAACGGTCTAGAAACCGCACCGCCATGTAATAGCTATTGTCTCGTACGCTCCTATTGTTGTCGGCGGCAGGTCGTTAGGCCAGGCAGGCGACTGGCTGGGTCCCCCCTCCCCAGTGTAGGCAATCAGATGCGGCGGGCGCGGTGATATTATTATTATTATTATTATTATTATTATTATTATTATTATTATTATTATTATTATTATTATTATTATTATTATTATTATTATTATTATTATTATTATTATTATTATTATTATTATTATTATTATTATTGTTATTATTTTTATTATTATTATTATTATTATTATTATTATTACTTGTTATAATAATAATAATAATAATAATAATAATAATAATAATAATAATAATAATAATAATAATAATAATAATAATAATAATAATAATAATAATAATAATAATAATAATAATAATAATAATAATAATAATAATAATAATAATAATAATAATAATAATAATAATAATAATAATAATAATAATAATAATAATAATAATAATAATAATAATAATAATAATAATAATAATAATAACAATAATGGTGATGGTGATGGTGATGATGATCATGATGATGATGCTGATAATAATATAATAACAATAAATTACAACGGTTACATTATTAAGAGGCAAAGAAATGCCAATCAAACATTACGCGCCGTCATGTTGACACATATTTTGATACGGCAGGTTACAATCTGTAGTCCATTGATAGTAGCACATATAGTAGTGAGTTTTTTACCTGGAAAATAAAGTCCTCTAAGTAAAGTGGAAAATATTCCAAGACTGTGTTTCTATATTATCACACGCTGCACACTCTAGTTGAAGCCTGGGCATTTCCTCTGTCCTCCACTCCCTCTTCTTACAAACAGAACAACGCCACTGAGTGGATTTACCCCGGTGATTACTGCAACAGTTTTAACTCAGGAAGGTTTATTTACTTATCGGCTGGAGTGGGCCACTTGGTATAACACATGTTTAAGTGTTTGGCATAACGTATAAGAGACAGATACATTCTGAATGTTTTGGGGATATTCTGTGAAATCTTTCTACTTCTCTATCATTAGTCACTTCCGAAATGTTGGTTATTATTGGTTTCAGTTATCAACACTTTGTCAGTTTCAAAGTTCAGTTTTTACTGTCAGTTCACTAATGTTATTGAGTTCCACATTCATTGTGTCTTCAAGTTTGTAACTGCACTCTGTTGACAAGTGTTGTTTGTTTTACAGGATGACGTCTGCAGTGTTGCGCTGCTTCCTTACAGCAAGTTTGGTTATGTCGACCGTCTCGGCAGTCACGTGTCCTGAAGGTTGTGACTGTACACGGATCACATACGTCAAGTGTTGGAATGTCCCTCTGGACCACTTAGCTACGTCAATCTTCAAGTTACCTAATGCCTCATTGGTACAAATGCTCTTTCTTACCCATAATAACATTTCTGTAATACATGGAAAATTCTTGTCAGAATTAAATGGTTTGGTAACTTTGCTTATTAATGTTAATGAAATGAGAGAGCTTCCCGCAGGACTCTTTGACCCTCTTAAGAATTTGTCCGAACTCCAGCTCTACAGAAATAAACTTTCCACCTTATCTGCTCAACTGTTTACCAACTTACACAATCTTGCGTTTCTGGTATTGGGCGAAAACGATTTAACTGAAATTCCACCACACACATTTGCCTCATTACGTACTCTTAAAACACTTCACTTGTCGTGGAACAGAATACACAAGATAACGAAAGACAGTTTCAGTGGACTACGTAAGCTCGAGACACTTGAGTTGGATAACAACCAAATAGAAGAGCTGGAAGAAGATCTATTTGAACACTTAGAATCACTAAACACCTTGTACTTACATAACAATCGCATTTCTCAACTTGATGGAGCGGTTTTCTGTCGGTTGGAATTAGAAGATCTCTTTTTACAACATAATAACATCACTAATATTACCCACCGACTTTTTACTGGTTCTCCATCATTTCGGCTGATAGATCTCAGGTACAACTCAATATCTGAGATATCTAGTGAGGCATTCTCCGGACAGGTCAACCTTACCAATCTTTATCTACGTCACAACAGACTACATCATCTTGATGTAGATCTGTTTCAAGGATTGGAGAAACTTTATTATCTGGATCTCAGTTACAACAATTTAACCACATTTGAACCAGGAACATTTGAACATCTGAAAGCACTTAATATTATATACATTGACAATAATCCTCTCAGGTGCAACTGTTACCTGAAACAAACACTTCTACAGTGGGAAGAGGGAGGTGTTAGAGTACGAGGATCATCCTGTGTTGCTTCTGAAGAACAAGACGCGGCCTGCAGTGGTTCCTCCTCCTCCTCAAGAGTAACCAACAATGTTCATCTACTGATATTAGTTTGTGTTGTATTATCACTGTTACCAAACATATGAAGTCGTGCAACTTCATGTCAAACAATGTATATTTGCATATAAAGTATTAATATATATGAATACACACAATGTACACTTGTTGAGATGTACCACACTGTACCTGAGTATCATACCTGAGTATCATACCTGAGTATCATACCTGAGACAGCTGCTTGTACCTTAAACGTCACACTCCCATCGGAACGCATTTCTGACATAGGGAGATTCCTGTTTCCTCACACGAACCAGAGATTGAACTTGAGACTGCTGCTACTGCCAAATATATTACTTGTGTATATTTGAAATCACTCCGATTACAACTCAAAATAAACTTTATACTAATTCTGAATAATTGTTGCAGTTACGTGCAGACTCAAATAGCTAAGTCAACTTTGTTTGCAGTTTCTGAAAGTCCTAAGGTGGGCCATTTATACGTCTCCTCGTTTCTTCAAATTGGACAATTACAACTCAAAATATGGCCAAAATAAACTTTACACTAATTCTGAATAATTGTTGCAGTTACGCGCAGACTCAAATTCCTAAGTCAACTTTGTTTACAGTTTCTGAAAGTCCTAAGCAGGACCATCTATACGTCCCCTCGTTTATTCAAATTGGACAATTACAACTCAAAATATGGCCAAAATAAGCTTTACACTAATTCTGAATAATTGTTGCAGTTACGCGCAGACTCAAATTCCTAAGTCAACTTTGTTTACAGTTTCTGAAAGTCCTAAGCAGGACCATCAATACGTCCCCTCGTTTATTCAAATTGGACAATTACAACTCAAAATATGACCAAAATAAACTTTACACTAATTCTGAATAATTGTTGCAGTTACGCGCAGACTCAAATTCCTAAGTCAACTTTGTTTACAGTTTCTGAAAGTCCTAAGCAGGACCATCTATACGTCCCCTCGTTTATTCAAATTGGACAATTACAACTCAAAATATGGCCAAAATAAACTTTACACTAATTCTGAGTAATTGTTGCAGTTACGCGCAGACTCAAATTCCTAAGTCAACTTTGTTTACAGTTTCTGAAAGTCCTAAGCAGAACCATCAATACGTCCCCTCGTTTATTCAAATTGGACAATTACAACTCAAAATATGACCAAAATAAACTTTACACTAATTCTGAATAATTGTTGCAGTTACGCGCAGACTCAAATAGCTAAGTCAACTTTATTTACAGTTTCTGAAAGCCCTAAGCTGGACCATTTATACGTCCCCTCGATAATTCAAATTGGACCATTACAACTCAAAATATGGCCAAAATAAGCTTTACACTAATTCTGAATAATTGTTGCAGTTACGCGCAGGCTCAAATAGCTAAGTCAACTTTCTT
This sequence comes from Tenodera sinensis, assembly GCA_030765045.1. Lineage (NCBI taxonomy): Eukaryota > Metazoa > Arthropoda > Insecta > Mantodea > Mantidae > Tenodera > Tenodera sinensis. Next base: position 58,833,287 of record CM060974.1, on the reverse strand, counting down.
TACAGTTTACGAAAGCCCCAAGCCGGACCATTTATACGTCACCTCGTTTATTTAAATTGGACCATTACATCTCAAAATATTGACAAAATAAGCTTTCCGCTAATTCTGAATAATTGTTGTAGTTACGCACAGACTCAAATAGCTAAGTCAACTTTGTTTACAGTTTCTGAAAGTCATAAACTCGGCCATTTATACTTCACCTCGTTTATTCAAATTGGACCATTACATCTCAAAATATTGCCAAAATAAGCTTTCCGCTAATTCTGAATAATTGTTGCAGTTACGCGCAGACTCAAATAGCTAAGTCAACTTTGTTTACAGTTTCTGAAAGTCATAAACTCGGCCATTTATACTTCACCTCGTTTATTCAAATTGGACCATTACATCTCAAAATATTGCCAAAATAAGCTTTCCGCTAATTCTGAATAATTGTTGCAGTTACGCGCAGACTCAAATAGCTAAGTCAACTTTGTTTACAGTTTCTGAAAGTCATAAACTCGGCCATTTATACTTCACCTCGTTTATTCAAATTGGACCATTACATCTCAAAATACGGCCAAAATAAGCTTTCCGCTAATTCTGAATAATTTTTGCAGTTACGCGCAGACTCAAATAGCTAAGTCAACTTTCTTTACAGTTTCTATAAGCCGTAAGTTGGGCCATTTATACTTCACCTCGTTTATTCAAATTGGACCATTACATCTCAAAATACGGCCAAAATAAGCTTTCCGCTAATTCTGAATAATTGTTGCAGTTACGCGCAGACTCAAATAGCTAAGTCAACTTTGTTTACAGTTTCTGAAAGTCATAAACTCGGCCATTTATACACCACCTCGTTTATTCAAATTGGACCATTACATCTCAAAATACGGCCAAAATAAGCTTTCCGCTAATTCTGAATAATTTTTGCAGTTACGCGCAGACTCAAATAGCTAAGTCAACTTTCTTTACAGTTTCTATAAGCCGTAAGTTGGGCCATTTATACTTCACCTCGTTTATTCAAATTGGACCATTACATCTCAAAATACGGCCAAAATAAGCTTTCCGCTAATTCTGAATAATTGTTGCAGTTACGCGCAGACTCAAATAGCTAAGTCAACTTTGTTTACAGTTTCTGAAAGTCATAAACTCGGCCATTTATACACCACCTCGTTTATTCAAATTGGACCATTACATCTCAAAATACGGCCAAAATAAGCTTTCCGCTAATTCTGAATAATTTTTGCAGTTACGCGCAGACTCAAATAGCTAAGTCAACTTTCTTTACAGTTTCTATAAGCCGTAAGTTGGGCCATTTATACTTCACCTCGTTTATTCAAATTGGACCATTACATCTCAAAATACGGCCAAAATAAGCTTTCCGCTAATTCTGAATAATTGTTGCAGTTACGTGCAGACTCAAATAGCTAAGTCAACTTTCTTTACAGTTTACGAAAGCCCTAAGCTGGACCATTTATACGTCACCTCGTTTATTCAAATTGGACCATTACAACTCAAAATATGGCCGTATATTCAGTGTAAACCCAAACATCTAATTACCTCACAGCAACAACCTCACTAAATTACATGTTGAGCTGAGCACTTCTTGTCTGGAGAAAACTAGCAATCTCAACGCAGGAAAACACACTTCTTCTTGTTCTTCTGCTTCTGCTTCTTCTTCTTCTTCTTCTTCTTCTTCTTCTTCTTCTTCTTCTTCTTCTTCTTCTTCTTCTTCTTCTTCTTCTTCTTCTTCTTCTTCTTCTTCTTCTTCTCTTCTTCTACTTCTTCTTCTTGTTCTTCTTCTTCTTCTCCTTCTTCTTCTTCTTCCTCTTCTTCTTCTTCTTCTTCTTCTTCTTCTTCTCCTTCTCGTTGTTCCTCTTCTTTTCCTTCTTCTTCTTCGTTTTCTCCCTCTTCTTCTTTTTCTTCTTCTTGTTCTGCTCCTGCCCCTCCTCCTTCTTGTTCTTGTTCTTGTTCTTTTTCTTTTTGTTCTCTTTATTCCACTTCTTCTTCTTCTTCTTGTTCTTCTTCTACTTCTTCTTCTCCTTCTTCTTCTTCTCCTCCTCCTGCTCCTTGTTCTTTTTCTTTTTCTTCTTCTTCTTTTTCTCCCTCTTCTTCTTTTTCTTTTTCTTGTTCTGCTCCTGCTCTTGCTACTTGTTTTTCTTCTTGTTCTGCTCCTGCTCCTCCTCCTCCTCCTTCTCCTTCTTCTTCTTCTTCTTCTTCTTCTTCTTCTTCTTCTTCTTCTTCTTCTTCTCCTTTTTTCTCCCTCTTCTTCTTTTTCTTCGTCTTTTTCTTCCGGTTCTTCTTCTTCTATCATCCAAAAATAATTAGTTAAGATTATTTTTAATGTTTGTTGTAGAGATTTTTGTATACCTACAAGGATAGTCGTGTAATATTGACATACTCGTAAAAATCGATCAGTTCACAAACTGTTCTTTATTTTATTTTACGTGTCACGTGCTACAAAGCCCGAGGCATGTTGTACCTCTACAATTGTGCAAAAGAATAATCCTGTATCAGATTCACTGTCACTTAACAGTTCACAAGAAAAAATCAGTGTATATCTCAACGATGATTTATTGTTACTTCCTCATTCTAGTACACTGGATTACTGGAAAACAAACTCAACATTTCCAGAACTAAACAAAAGTAGACGTTAGATATTTGTGTAGATATTGCATGTTTTCTCTGAAAGACTATTTAGCACTACAGGACTCAGAAAGGGAAGTAGACTTGACCCCGAAAGACTGACTGAGAATGTCGTATTGTAACGTAGGGAGTTTTCCTACGCTACCAGATGTAAGGCGCTTCCACCAAGTTGTGAGGTAGGCATTTTGTGACGTAGGGCTTTGGCGCCACAACGTTCACTCGTGAGCAATTACGTAACATGTCCAAGTACATGGTCCTATTAGAAGGGAGGCTCATTTGTTAATTGGTAAACTTTATTCTAATGAATGGGAAAGGGACTGTAACAAATGGACTTTTTAGGGTGAGGTGCATTAGACGTTATGCGTTAATTTCAGTTTGAACGGGAAAATAGTTCTCTTAGCTATTGCTGTGGGTTTAATATTGTTGTACGCAAATTGAATATCAAGTACATTCCAGGATGTGTAATTATTATTTATTTATGCCGACAAACTTAATGCTGGTGCTCTTAAACACACAAGCCGTGTGTGGGCAATGTTTCAGTTGGGGAATTTAATGTCATACTGGGAAGTTGGCCATGGTAGCTTAGTGGTTAGAGCAGCCGCTTGATAAGCGGAAGATTTCAAATCCTGAATATGACATTGAATTTTTCAGTCCTGATTCCACCTTTTAAACATTCCTGGGTAATTAACACTGAATTTAGGATTTAAAATACTGTGTCATACAAGAGGGACAGTCATATAACATACAAACAAGCACATACAATGTGGCAATAAGAAACATCAGATATCAAACATTCAAATTCACGTTCTCCCATTATGCCTTGGAAACCAACTTCTTTGTGTGGCAAGTGAAGGCCTCAATGTTTGGAGTTCCCTCTCAGAAAGGTGACTTACATCTTACTATCTCCATAAGCATTTTTTGTGTTTCAGTGATGTCCATCTGGGGGACATTGTAGAGGTGAGTTACTTCTGAAAACATCTTGAAATTCTTAAGATACTCATAAGATTGTCACATTACATAATTACAAAGAGTTCAACAGAAGATTTGAGATTCAATCGGAACTGAAAACTTGTATGCAAATGCACAGCCGGCATTTGAACCACAGACATTCCGCTTTACGCATGGCAGCACTAACCACTGAGCTACTGTGGCAACGTGCCGGTACAGCACTGAGACCTCCAACCGATTTGAAGAGCACCTGTCCTCTCCGTACCCGTATTAGATATGATAATGTTAATTTGTGTTAACTGTTTACGTTTTTGATTTCATATTTTTACTTTCTCTACCACATATGGTAAGTAGGGGAAGTATTGTACTTGACCCAACATTTTGCTGCTAATACATGTTTTGAGCCCCCTGAGTAAAAAAAAAAAGACTTTCAGAAAAAGGTACGTGTGTTTGTGAACAACACCTCAAAATCAAAAAGTTGGTTAGTAACCATAGTGGGCATTTAAGTTTATTATCCTTCAAGGATATGGCACAAACATCTTAAAGACCTTTTCTCCACTTTAAACTACCCTCTACATGGAAACATTTTCAAAAAATGCATATTTTATCAAAAATAGCCCAAACAATTTTGATTAAAACGCCTCATGTGTAAGATATTTTTATGGAAAAGTTATTGTATATTTTAAATTTTCTGGCAATAGCCTATCTGTGTGGTCATGTTTACTCTTGATGACTTGCATAACTGGTAAACCGTAAGAGATAGACCAATGTGAAAAACATGTACATCTTTTTGAAACAATTGATGTCCAAATGTACTTTTTCTGGAGTGAACAACTTTGGAGATACTCATTGTTATTTGTTAATTTTGCAATACTTACACTTTTGTCAAATGGAAGGTTGTTATCGACTTTTATCTCTTGGCTGTGCAAAGAAAACGGAATTTCAAAGCCTTCATATAGTGACCAGCTGTAAAAAAATTGACTTTCGCTCAAAGCCTACTGCATGAATATATTCCCCTTGCACCTACTAGAAAATTGCCAGTCAGATACTTTTTACAAATGCTTATCCAAACGAACTTAGAGAAGATAGGTAAATAAGGGTTTATAAGAATAGTACAAGAGTATCCATGTGACAGTGTCAAACATTTTTGTTATTTTCCTAAGTTTATATCGTATGAGTCATTGCTTCACTAGTTTGAGTTTAAACGTCTATCACATAGAAGGAATTGACGTTTGTACGCTTTCTTAACAAATTGCTACATAATATAACTGACGATCCTAACCGAAGACAATAAGCTTTTATGTTCCCAATATTGCACTAAATAGATATCGTAATACCTTTTTCCTTCAGAGGGCCAATGCCGATTCACGTAAGTATACGCCCATGCTGAGAATGCAATCCTTATGCAATAAATTACATCTTTAAAGGGTACTGAGCATATAACTTATACTAGAAAAAGGGTTTTTAAATAATTGTGGTCTTTACAGTAGCTCGGGCCCACATGACCTAGCTGTCGACGGGCCCTTAAACCCCTTCTCACTCATTCACCCACACACTCACACACTTTACAGTAGCTCACAATTGTGATTCACAGCAGCTTATTGGTTAGAGTACTCGACTGGAAAGCGGAGGATCTGTGGTTCAAATCCCAGCTGTGGCATTACATTTTATTACTTTCTGTACTGGTAAGTAGGGCAAGTATTGTATTGCACCCAAACATTTGATGTCGAGATTTCACCGGAAATAGGTTTTGAGACCCCCTGAATCCAAAAAAAAAAAAAAAAAAAAAAAAAAAAAGCATTTTTAGAAAAAGCTTTGTGTGTGTGTCTGGGTGTCAATCTGTGGACAGCATAACTCAAAAACGAAAAGTCGGTTAGAAACCAAATTTGGTGTTTAAGTTTAATGTCTTTCAAGGATGCGACAGGAAGATTTTGAAGGAAATAGCTCCACGCTAAACTACCCTTTACATGGAAAATGATTCGAAAATTTTTATTTTCTTTAAAATGGCTCTAACGATTTTGATTAAAATATCAAGTTTGAGATATTTGTATGACAAATGAAATGTATATCTTGAACTTTCTGGCTATAGCCCCTGTAGTCGTATTTATTCTGGACGACTTTTGCATAACTGGTAAATTGCAAGAGATAAGACAAAATATTACTATATAAAAATGTAGATCTCGCTAAAACACAATTTGTGTCTCAATAATGTTTTCTGTAGAGTGAATCATTCCGGAGGTATTTCTTTTTATTTGCGTCAGTTTCGGAAAATTTAAAACTTTCGTGAGATGGAACATCATTGATCATTTTTTATATATTAAGTGTGCAAAGAGAACGGAATCTCAAAGCTTTAAAATATTTGACTATCGCAGAAAGCCTACTGTATTCTAATACTGCCCTTTCACATACAAGGAAATAAGCAATAAGATAATTTGTACAAATGTTTATCTCAACTAACACGAAGAAGATATAGGAATAAGAGTTTGTAAGAATGGTTAGTACAAGAGTAGAGAAAGTCATGTGAGTGCAGCACATCAGATTTGTTCCAATTCTACCTCTCATTTAGTTCTGTGTTTAATCAAGCTTCGTTTTGGCGTTATGCTGTTGAGAGTTTTATGTTAAACACAATCGTTTCTCTGCTTGTTTAACTACGTAACAGACGCAATAAAAATAGTCAACATTCCATAAACTGTTTCCTTCCTTATTGTGGTTCTTATCAATATCCTGTTAAACGCACCAGAAATGTTAAATGTCATAAAGAAGTTTTCTGGTAAAACAGATTGATTTCAAATATACACAAGTAATATGTTTGGTTGTAGTAACAGTCTTCTGTTGACAAAGTAACATTTTCTCATTATTTTGTATCATATATGTCAAGAGAGATCAGTGTCAGTAATGTAAGTTCCGATAAAATTGTCAACTTAATAATACGGTATGAAATGTGTGCATGTCCAAGAAATAAAATAAAAACAACGTATTCCTCTTTGATTAAAGGAAAATTCAGATAGGCAAATAACAAGCAATATCCCGGAAATGGTTCATTCCACAAACAACAGATGTAATAGCTGTCCATAAAATAGTTTACTTAGTTGTAACATGAGCCATATTCGAGATATTTATTATATATTGTCATGACTAAAGGTTACCAAATTGTCTACAACAGGCAGCGCTTTGTTACCAAATGTCACCAACAGTAGACAATTCTAAGGCCTCTTCTACGTAGTGCTTACCTACCTATCTACCTACCTACCTAGTTATCTACCTATCTACCTACCTACCTACCTACCTACCTACCTATCTACCTACATACCTACATACTTATCTACCTACCTACCTGCCTATCTACCTACATACCTACCTGTCTGATACAAAATAATGAAAACACGTTACCTTGTCTCCTACAACCAAATTTGTTGTCTCTGTCTGTACTCACTCTAATTTACCAAGAAATTTGTTCTTCTTCTTGAAATTTAAAATTTGTGTCCCTTTAACAGGATATTGATAAGAACCACAATAAGGAAGGAAACAGTTCATGGAATATTGTATATATTTATTGTCTCTATCACGCACTTATAACTAGTAGAAGAACAATTGTGTTCTACACCATCACACAAACAAATATTCATTAAATGTAAAAACTAAAATTTCAAATTAAGCGTCTTTTATGGATGCGACGTGGAGTTCTCGAGAAACTACGCGTAATAGAAATTTAGGCCTATTTGTTTGTCATATAAATGGATGATACGATTTTGGTTATATTAGAATAAGGTTAATATATTTGACGGGAAAATGAAATTGGTATCCTGAAATACCTTCTAATAGCTTGTAAGTTCTCTTGTTTCGACTACAAAATGTGGATGTCCGTAAAATACAATCCACTTAATTACTTTGTTGTACAATTGGCCATATTCGATATATCAGTTGTGTTTGCTTGAATTTCCCATTTGTTTGTCTTTTTACCTTCTCTATTACGTACTTTCAGTATATCTCATAGCAGCAGGGGAGGACAGACACACGCTCACACTTTCTAACCTCAGATACAAGACTAAACGGATGAATGGATGAATGAAATGGTTAGGGAAGTGAAATTGAGGGAGAGAAAATTCAGGGAATTAAAGTAACCTACCCAGCATTTGCCTGGCGTCCCGGGAAAAAATACCGAAAAGACCCATTGGTTAACTTGGCCAGGATCGAACCCACGACCTCCTGAATGATGTTCTCACACGTTACCATGGAGCCATCTCCCTCGGCAACATTTTAAGTAAAAACTCTCGTAACTCAGGGTGTTCAAAGAATATACTCACTCGTATTTCAGTGTAAATTTCAACACAATATTTATCCAACTTGCTTTACCCAGTAGAGAAAATAAAAATGAAAATTCCAAACACAAAAACGGATATCTCCGAAACGGCCAATTCCACAAAAGGATTATTTAAAAGAAACTCCATGCTTTTAAGCAAGCATGGGCACGAGAGGAGAGGTAGCGATTGAACTTGCCTTACCCACCCCACAGTTTCTTGCCGAGTGATGAAGGTTGTTTTGATACAACAAGCACAGTGGTGGCTTCGTTACACCTGCGTGGTAGTAATTTCTACATTGTTATTTACTATTTTGTTTACCTTTATATGTTTGCCATACAATACTGTGGTTAAGCAAATGACATAATCTTCAAGTTTATAACCTTACGTTGTCTTATGCACGTAATATTCTTACGCTGCCTTATGATTAACATACTAAACTATTTCTCTTCCACAAAATAAAGCAGTTAACTTCCAGTGATATTTAACCTTTAAAATACCTTAAAACTATTTGATAAATATAATAAATTGTTTGGTTTTAAACTGAGTATTATGTTCAAACTTTGAAACAGGAAGTATAATATCTTATATTAAGTAAACTAATAAGAAACTAAACCCTAAAAAGCGGAATCATATCGAACTGTTTATGTTTACAAATGCGAGTATTCAGAAATTGTAAATAAATATCTGTAACATCACGAAAGCTTGCTTTATGCTTCTGATCAAAGTGGCGTTTTGTATTGTAACGGGTTCTATTTGAAAATTGAAATCCACATGTTAGTCAGCAAACTTTCCTGTTTTTGTAACTTACAGCAAATTCTCTGTTGATGAAACATACGTCCCGACGAGGACATACTCGCCAATAAATGAGGGTTGTCGGATGTTCAGCAACAGTGAAGAGGAGGGATGACCGGTGGAGTGAGGCAGATACACAGTTCAGTAGAGAGCTCCTCTTAAGCCGAGTATGCCCATGCCCGTTGTAAAGTGATCTGTGTAAACTGATTACAGTTTATACAAAATTATATATAATTCCTTCTAAATGAAGAGGACCACATTGGCTGTTGCCGGATAATTCAAGAGAAACATTTTGTTATCCATTTAAATGTTTTACACGTGTGGCATTATAATGAAACATTTCATTTTTGAGAAAATCGAAAATTTCGGGTAATTCTAAATGTAAGGTGTAGTTTAGGTCAACATATTTTCTTCAAAATTTTCGTACTGCATGATTTGAGTATGTTGAACATGAATACCAAGTTTGGTTTTTATAAAGTTTTAGTTTTGATATTGCTGCTCACGACTTGCACAGCCACATAAATACCTTTTTACTTTCTCTACTGGTAAGTAGAAGGAAGTATTGTATTCCACACAAAAATTCGATGTTGAGATTTCACCGGAAATATATATTTTGAGGCCCCCTGAATCCAAAACAAAGCATTTTTAGAAAAAGGTCCTTGTGTGTGTGAGTGTGTGTGTGTGAGTGTGTGTGTGTGTGTGTGTGTGTGTGTGTGTGTGTGTGTGTGTGTGTCAGTCTGTCACTCTGTGTCTGTCAGTCTGTGGACAGCATAACTCAAAAAACGAAAAATCGGTTAAAAACCAAAGTTGGTATTTACGTTTAATGTCTTTCAAGGATGCGACACGAAGATTTTAAAGAAAATGGCCCCACCCTAAATTACCAGTTACATAGAATATTTTTCCAAAATTTTAATTTTCTTGAAAATGGCTCTAACGATTTTGATTAAAACGCCATATGTTTGAGATATTTCTATGAAAAATGAAATGTATATTTTTAATTTTCTGGGTATAACCTATGTAGTTCTTCTTACTCTGTATGACATTTGAATAACTCGTAAACCGTAAGAGATAGACAATCTATGTCTAAACAAATGTTCTTGTAGAGTGAACGATTTCGAAGATATTCGTTATTATGTGTGTCTGTTTCGGAAAACTAAAAACGTTCGTGAAATGGAACATCGTTGTTCATTTTCTTATATATTTAACGTGCAAGGAGAACGAGAGCTCAAAGCTTTAAAAGATTTGACTATCGCTGAAAGTCTAGTGTATTCCCACATTCCCTTGAACCTAAACGGAAATAAACAATAAGATAAGTTGTACAAATGTTTATCTCAACTAACACGAAGAAGATAGAGGAATAAGAGTTTGTATGAATGGTTAATACAACAGTAGAGAAAGTCATGTGAGTGCAACACATCAGATTTTTTCTAAGAATGCAATGTGTAGAGTGAGGCGCTAAAACCACGTTTCCAGTGAAATATCGGTACAATTTGCGAAATGTTTCAAGTGAACGAGTGACTGAATGAATGAGTACATGAGTGGGTGCGTGAGTGAGTGAGTGAATGGGTGAGTGCGTGAGTTAGTGAGTGAGTGCGTGATTGAGAGCGTGAGTGAGTGAGTCAGTCAGTAGGTGAGTCGGTGAGTGGGTCAGTGAATGAGTGAGTGAGTGGGTGAGTGCGTGAGTTAGTGAGTGCGTGAGTGAGTGAGTAAATGAGTACATGAGTGGGTGAGTGAGTGCGTGAGTTGGTGAGTGAGTGCGTGAGTGAGTGCGAGAGTGAGTGAGTGCGTGAATGAGAGTGTGAGTGAGTGAGTCAGTAGGTCAGTGGGTCAGTGAAGCAGTGAGTGGGTGGGTGTGTGAGTGCGTGAGTGGGTGAGTGAGTGCGATAGTGGGTCAGTGAGTGGGTGAGTGGCTGAGTGAGTGAGTGCGTGAGTGAGTGGGTGAGGGAGTGAGTGGTTGAGTGCGTGGGTGAGCGACTACGTGAGTGAGTGCGTGTGTGAGTGAGTCAGTGAGTGAGTGGGTGAGTGGGTGCATGAGTGCGTGGGTGAATGAGTGAGTGGGTGCGTAAGTGCGTCAGTGGCTGAGTGAGTGGATGAGTGACTGGGTGCAGGGGTGGGTGAGTGAGTAAGTGAGTGAGTCAGTGAGAGGGTGAGTGAGCAAATGAGTGAGTGGGTGAGGGAGTGCGTAAGTGAGTGAGTGTGTGCGACTGAGTGCGTGAGTGGGTGAGTAAATGTACGGGTGTGTCACTGCGTGAGTTCATGAGTGAGTGGGTGCGTGAGTGCGTGATTATGTGACAAGGTAGGTGAGTGAGTGTATGAGTGCGTGAGTGGGTGAGTGAGTGGATGGGTGTGTGAGTGGGTGAGTGACTGCGTCAGTGGGTGAATGAGTGAGTGCGTGAGTGAGAGCGTGAATGAGTGAGTACGCGAGTGAGTGCGTCAGTGAGTGGGTGAGAGAGTGAGTGCGTGCGTAAGTGAGTCAGTGAGTGAGGGGGTGAGTGGGTCTGTGAGTGACTGAGTGGGTGAGTGAGTGAGTGTAGGAGTGAGAGAGTGCGACAGCGGGTGAGTGAGTGGGTGTGTGAGTGCGTAAATGAGTTGGTCAGAGAGTGAGTGCGTGAGTGAGTGAATGAGTGCGTGTGTGAGTGAGTCAGTGAATGAGTGGGTCAGTGAGTGAGTGCGTGAGTGAGTGCGAGAGCGAGTGCGTGAGTGGGTGAGTGAGTGCGTAAGACAGCGAGTGCGTGAGTGACTGGGTGAGTGAGTGGGTGAGTAAATCAGTGAGTGATTGGGTGAGTTTGTCAGTGATTGGGTGAGTGAGTGAGAGGGTGAATGAGTGCAATAGTGGGTGAGTGATTGAGTGCATGAGTGGGTGTGTGCGTGAGTTATTTGGTGGGTGAGTGAGTGGGTGGGTATGTGAGTGCATGAGCGGCTGAGCGAGTGGATTAGTGAGTGAGTGGTTGCGGGGATGGGTGAGTGTGTGCGTCAGTGCGTCAGTGAGAGGGTGAGTGAGCAAAAGTGTGAGTGACTGAGTGCCTAAGTAGGTGAGGGTGGTGAGTGAGTGAGTGCGTGATTCGGTGAGCGAGTGTGTGAATGCGTGAGTGGGCGACTGAGTGAATGAATGAGTGAGTCCGTGGGTGAGTGAATGAGTGTGAATGCGTGAGTGGGTGTGTGAGTGAGCGCGTGAGTGCATGAGTCTGTGAGGGAGTGGCTGAGTGAGTGTGTGGGTGACTGAGTGAGTGCGTGAGTGAGATAGTGCGTGGGTGAATGAGTGATAGGGTGAGTGTATGAGTGGGTGAGTGAGCGGGTCAGTGAGTGGGTGAGTGTGTGAGTGAGTGGGTGGGTTAGCGGGTGAGTGACTAGGTGAGTGTGTGAGTGAGCGGGTGAGTGAGTTGGTGTGTGAATTGTGTGCGTGAGTGCTTGAGTGGATGAGTGAGTTCGTGAGTGAGTTAGTGGATGAGTGTGTGTGTGAGTGGGGAATGCGTGATTGGGTGAGTGTGTGGTGCGTGTGAGGCGGAGTGTGTGGTTGAGTGAGTTCGTGGGTGAATGGGTGAGTGAGTGAGTGAGTGAGAGCGTGATTGTGTTAGTGAGATTGAGTGCCTGCGACAGTGTGTGAGTGACTGAGTTAGTTGGTGAGTGGGTGAGTGAGGGCGTGGTTTAGTGTGTGTGTGGGTGAGTGAGTGGGTGGGTGAGTGAGTAAGTGGGTGAGTGAGTGGGTGAGTGAGATAATGGGTGACTAGGTCAGTGAGTGAGTGAGTGAGTGGGTGAGTGAGTGGGTGAGTGAGTGAGAGAGTGAGTGAGTGCACAGTGGGTGAGTGAGTGGTTGAGTGTGTGAATCCGGGAGTGAGTGAATGCGTAAGTGGGTGAGAGAGTGAGTGGGTGAGTGATTGGTTGAGTGAGTGAGTGCGTGTGTGAGTCAATCACTGAGTGGCTGTGTGGGTCAGTGAGTGGGCGGGTGTGTGTGCGCGAGTGGGTGAGAGAGTGAGTCAGTTAGAGACTGAGTGAGTGCGACAGTGGATGAGTTCGTGACTGATTCAGTGGGTGAGTGAGTGCGTGAGTAGGTGAGTGCGTGTCTGAGTGAGTCATTCAGTAAGTTTGTCAGTGAGTGAGTACGTGAGTGGGTGAGTGAGTGAGAGAGTGAGTGCGACAGTGGGTGAGTGAGTTCGTGAGTGAATGGGTGAGTGGCTGAGTGCGGAAGTGAATGAGTGAGTGGGTGAGTGAGTACGTGAATGGGTAAGTGAGTGGTTGAGTAAGTGATAGCGTGTGTGAGTGAGTCAGTGAGTCAGTGAGTGAGTGGGTGAGTGAGTGAGCGGGTGAGTAGCTGATTTCGGGAGTGTGTGAGAGCGTGAGTGGGTGTGTGAGTGGGTGTATGAGTGCTTGTGTTAGTGAGTGCGTGAGTGGGTGAGTGAGTGTGTGAGTGCGTGAGTGAGTGTGTGAGTGCGTGAGTGTTTGAATGAATTCGTGTGTGAGTGAGTGGGTGAGTGATCGCGTGAGTTGGTTAGTGAGTGAGAGAGTGAGTGCGTGCGACAGTGGGTGAGTGAGTTAGTTGGTGAGTGGGTGAATGATTGCGTGAGTTAGAGGGCGTGTGGGTGAGTGAGTGAGTGGGTGTAGAGTGAGTAAGTGGGTGAGTGAGTGCGTGAGTGGTTGAGTAAGTATGTGAGTGGTTGAGTGAGTTGGTGTGTGAGTGGGTTGGTGAATGAGTCCGTGAGTGGGTGAGTGAGGAAATGGGTGAGTGAGTGCGTAAATGGCTTAGCGATTGGGTGAGTGAGTGATTGAGTAAGTGGGTGAGTGAGTGAGTGCGTGAGTGAGTGCGTCAGTGAGTGAGTCAGTGAGAGGTTGAGTGGGCAAATAAGTGAGTGGGTGAGTGAATGGGTCAGTGGGTGAGTGAATGAGTGGGTGAGTGCGTGAGTGGGTGAGCGAGTGAGTGGGTGAGTGAATGCGTGAGTGTGTGAAAGGGTAGGTGAGTGAGTGTGTGAGTGCGTGAGTGTGTGAGTGAGTGAATGTGTTTGTGGGTGAATGGGTGAGTCTCTGCGCAAGTGGGTGTGTGAGTGGGTGGATGCGGGTGGGTGAGTTAGTGAGTGTGTGCGTTAGTGCGTGAGTGGGTGAGTGAGTGATTGCGTGTGTGAGTGAGTCAGTGAGTGAGTGGGTAAGAGAGTGAGTGCGACAGTGGGTGAGTGAATGATTGCGTGTGTGACTGAGTCAGTGAGTGAGTGAGAGAGTGAGTGCGACAGTGGGTGAGTGAGTAATTGCGTGTGTGAGTGAGTGAGGGAGAGAGTGAGTGCGACAGTGGGTGAGTGAGTGGGTGAGTGCGGTAGTGTGTGAGTGCGTGAGTGGGTGAGTGAGTGGGTGAGTGGGTGTGTGAGTGCATGAGTGAGTGAATGAGTTAGTGAGTGCGTGAGTGAGTGACTGGGTGAGTGCTTGAGTGGCTGAGCGAGTGGATGAGTAAGTGGGTGCGGGGGTGGGTGGAATAAATTGAAATTTTGGATGGAATACAATACTTGCTCTAGAGAAAATAAAAATGGAGCTCACACCGTCCAGAACCTCTGTCTAGGTAACAATTACAGTTATTCTCTATAATTTATATGGGAGCAATGTTACATTCTAATGTACGTGTTTTACTTTTGTAGAACATACTTGGTAAACAGTAGAATTACAAGCCAGTTATCAAGAGTAACAACCTTCACCACTCCAGCCCTTAACAAATGAGCGTCCCTTCTAATAGGACCATTTACTTGTACATGTTACGTAATCGCTCACGAGTGAACGTTGAGGCGCCAAAGCCCTCCGTCACAAAATGCCTACGTCACAACTTGGTGGAAGCGCTAAAAAGTCTCTCAGAGAAAACGTGCAATATCTACACAAATATTTAACGCCTACTTTTGTTTAGTTTTGGAAACGTTGAGTTTGTTTTCCAGTAATCCAGTGTACTAGAATGGGGAGGTAACAATAAATCATCGTTGAGATATGCACTGATTTTTTCTTGTGAACTGTTAAGTGACAGTGAATCTGATAGAGGATTACTCTTTTGCACAATTGTAGAGGTACAACATACCTCGGGCTTTCCAGCAGGTGACACGTAAAATAAAATATAGAAAAGTTTGTGAATTTATTATTATTATTATTATTATTATTATTATTATTATTATTATTATTATTATTATTATTATTATTATTATTATTATTATTATTATTATTATTATTATTATTATTATTATTATTATTATTATTATTATTATTATTATTATTATTATTATTAATTATTATTATTATTATTATTATTATTATTATTATTATTATTATTATTATTATTATTATTATTATTATTATTATTATTATTATTATTATTATTATTATTATTATTATTATTATTATTATTATTATTATTATTATTATTATTATTATTATTATTATTATTATTATTATTATTATTACCATTATTATTTTTGTAGGATTTGAAGCTTTCACGGCGAACGTTAGTGATAAGAGCTTCACGGCTGATCACCCGTGAAGCTCTTATCATTATTATTTTTATTTAATTATTAGTATCCATTACGAGCTAAAACTCTTCATTTCTCTGAAATAATTGTGCTCTTCTGCATATTACCAGGTTGGAATAAAACATGATTTGGTCATAAATGACAGCAGTTGTGGTAAGGAAGGGGCAAAAGTCCGAGTAACTAGAAAAGGAAATTGATTTGTATTATTATTCTCTATAAGTAAACACGACAGTAATACTATCCTTAAAAGAAAGTATAAATAATACGGAGTTTCTCTCTCTCTCTCTCTCTCTCTCTCTCTCTCTCTCTCTCTCTCTCTGCATATCAATACATGACTAACCAAATGCATATCTAATACAGAATAGAAGCACAGCTAACGCATGACAAAAGACAATGCTACGTTTACAAGTACTACATATTATACAAGGAACAGAAGCGCCAGTTAGCAGTTGAAATAAATTAAATAATCCTCTCTAAATGCATTTATAAGCACTTTGCAACAAGAAATACTGAAAATGTATGTCATTTAAGCAGATTAGTTGGTGTTTATTTACGTTTTACTATTATGTAATTAAAGCTCTTAACATTGAATTACATTAGAGCTTACAAGAGACACTATATTTTTCTGTTTTGTTTTTGTTTTGCTGATTTTTGTTTGTTTTTCAATTAGGAAAAACAGATGAAGCGTTCGAGATAAAAGGTGGCTTATTTCGCTAGATAAGAGGTGAGGGAGAGTGGAGATAGCTGTCTTTATTTACGTCATCTTATTGTTATTACTTTTATTTTATTTTGTCTTCTATTCTTGTATATACTTATTTATTTGTTGCTCTTAAGGGGAAATTCGGACAGAAATTAGTTGCACCATGTCTAAACAGTCGCTTGATGTGAACGGGTTATTGATCGCAAGGTATTGCAGACCATTGTACGTTAACCCTCCCTTCTCCTTCCGCCGACCATCAGACCAACGCCAAGCGATACTTCTCCTAACCCCACAGGCAGCCGAATTTGTTGTGAGAACACGTGACAAGTACGTTTGGAGACGCCCACGGCATATTTCGCGTAGAAATTAAAGTTTATATCACATTTTAACAATCAATTGTAGCTATTCATTCGAATTAAGATAAGAAAGTATATCCATTCGTTAAGAAGCTAGATGGCTCCAAATGTTTCACAAACTATTGATTTCGGCGAAACGGTTCTTTATTGACAATAATTGTATGTAGGTATATATTTGTCACATCCATCATGTTGAATCCCTGGCTAACGTATGGCCGAAGTAGTAACTTCCACCTGTATAGTTTCCTCAAGCTTTTCTTATGAAACTTTATCTTTCTTTCTTCTTCATGTTAATATAGGAAACCTTACAGAAACAGTTATGTTGTAATTACAAGTAGGATAGAGGAAACTAAGTCAACAGTCAGATGTTTAACTGTCACTCGCTATATGCTGGTGTTCAAATTCCATACTTTTTCTATAACAGAGCCAGAAACAGCTGAATACAGCAAGTGGCGTTACAAGTGATGAACAATTAAACTTCATATCAATAAAAGAGCATTATAAAATTGGGTTTGACTGGAGGGAGGGTCTTTGATCTTGCTTAGAGTGGTTAATACGAGCTGCTTTTTGTTTAATTCTATTCGTGTTTTATTTACATTCTTCACTGCGTAATAGGGGAAATGTCGATGTCGAGACTTCACTGCAAGTATATGCTTTGAGGTCCTCAGAATCCAAAAAGGCATTTTTGAAAAAGGTCCGTGTGTGTTTGTGTTTATGTGTGTGTATGTGTGTGCATAACTCTTAGCAAAAAGTAGTTAAAAACCAAGTTTGGTTTTGAGTTTAATATTCTTGAGGGGTGCGACACGAAGATTTTGAAGAAAATTCCTCCACCCTGAACTACCCTTTAGATGCAAACTCCTTCGGATATTTTCACTTTCTCACAAATGGCTCTAACGATTTTGATTAAAGTGCCATATGCTTAAGACATTTTGTGGCAAATGAAATGTAAAACTGCTATTCTCCAGCAATTCTGTTTGCTCTTGATTACTCTTAATAAATCGTAAGATATAGACCAAGTCTTACTGTACGAAAAACGTAGGTCTTGCTAAAATACACAATTTATGTCCAAATAAATTTATACCTTCTCTATTGGTAAGTAGGGGAAGTATTGTATTCCAGCCAAAAATGCAATGGTGAGATATCACCGGAAATATATGTTTTGAGACCCCTGAATCCAAAAAAAAAAAAAAAAAAACATTTTTAAAAAAGGTCTGCGTGGGTGTGTGTGTGTGTGTGCGTGCGTGCGTGTGCGTGTGTGTGTGTGTGTGTGTGTGTGTGTGTGCATGTGTGATTGTGGACAGCATAACTCAAAAACGAAAACTATGTTAAAAACCAAAGTTGATATTCAAGTTTTATGTATTTCAAATATGCGAAAAAAAAAGATTTTGAAGAAAATAGCCCCACGCTAAACTACTCTCACATGGAAAATCTTTCGAAAATTTTTATTTTCTTGAAAATGGCTCTAACGATTTTGATTAAAACTTCATATGTTTGAGATATTTTTGTGACAAATGAAATGTGTATCTTGAATTTTCTGGCTGTAGCCCCTGTGCCAGATTTACTCTGGACGACTTTTGCATAACTAGCAAACCGTTAGAGATAGATTAAATCATACTACACAAAAAATGTAGCTCTTGCTAAAATGCACAATTTATGTCCGAATAAATTTTCTTGTAGGTTGAACCATTTGGGAGACACTCCTTGTTATGTGTGTGAGTTTCGGAAAACTTAAAACCTTCGTGAAATGGAACATAGTTGTTCACTTTTTTTTTATATGTTAGGTGTGCAAAAAGAACGGAATCTCAAAGTTTTAAAAGTTTTGACTATCGCAAAAAGGCTACTTTATTCTAATATTCCCCTTGTACCTACAAGGAAATAAGGAATAAGATAATTTGTACAACTGTTTATCTTAACTAACACGAAGAAGATACAGGAATAAGTTTGTAAGAATGGTTAGTACAAGAGTAGAGAAAGTCATGTGAGTGCAACACAACAGATTTTTTATTGTACAGTGAACTATTTCGGAGATATTCCTTGTTATTTGTGGGTTATGCAATACTTACACGTTTCCCAAATGGGAGATCGTTATTCACTTTTTAATTCTTTGCCTATACAAAGGGAACCGAATTTCAAAGCCTTCATATAGCGACCAGTTTTAAAAGATTTGATTACCCCTCAAAGCCTATTGTCTAATAGTCCTCTTCTACCTACAAGAACATTATCTGTAGTAATACATATGTAAACCTCGAGAGCTATTTTTAGGGTATTCCGCCAGATAATTAATAATTATTTATTTAATACCATTTAATATTAAAATTATCAAAGTGTGAAGAACTTGAAGTAACATTCATACATATTACTTAAGTTTTCCACAGTTGGCACTACCACTAATACAGCAAGCAGTGAGATTAACAACAACAATAATTGTAGTGTTTAATTGAGAGAAATGAATTAGATGAATATAAATGAACGAATTTGCGTTAGTTGACTTTTCATTAAAGGTAGGTAGGCTGCTCTATTTATGATTAGTTGCTTGACTTGACTTCTCCTCCTCTCAATTTAAACATATGTAAACACCCTCACTAGAAAATTCACTAAATGTGCGTAAATGGCCGGCATATTGTTCTTTACTGCGCAAGCAAACTTGAGATGTTCAGAAACGTAGGAAAACGTTTAAGATGGAGGAGGTGGTGAGTTTGTATGAATAATTAGTACAAGAGAAGAGAAGGTCATGTGAGTGCAGCACATCAGGCTTTTGTATATTTGTAAACTATTTTGTGCCTCAAAAGCTTCGTTGTTAAAATAATAAATTTGAGTTTTATTCTCAAATTTCTGAGAAAACGTTATTTGAAGAAATTTGTGTTATTAGTTGTTCCACATTATTTGTGTAGCACGTTTTCGCCTAATCATTAACGTTTCCTACTTGTACAAAATGTCTTCCTACTGAAGATAACTTAGGAGTCCATTTCCAAAAGTCTGATGTGTTACACTCACATGACTTTCTCTACTCTTGTGCTAAGCATTCTTACAAACTTTATTCCTGTATTTTCTTCATGTTAGTTGAGATAAACATTTGCAGAAATTATTCTATTGCTTATTTTCTTGTAGATACAAGGGGAATATGAGAATACAGTAGGCTTTGAGCGGTAGTCAAATATTTTAAAGCTTTGAGATTCCGTTCACTTTGCAGCTCTAAGATATAAAAAAACTGAATAACGATGTTACATTTGAGGAAAGTTTAGGTATTCCTAAACTCACACAAATAACAAGGAATATCTCCGAAATGGTTCCTTCCACCAAAAGAAAAAGATCTGGATATAAATTGTGTATTTTAACAATATCTAAAGTTTTGTATAGTCAGATTCGGTTTATCTTTTAGTGTTTACCGGTTGTGCAAAAATCATCCAGAGTAAACAGGACTACAGCGGCTATAGCCAAAAAATTCAAAATATACATTTCATTAACCATAAAAGTATCCCAAATACATATATAGCGTGTTAATCAATATTGTTAGAGCCATTTTCGTAAAGTCAAAACTTTCGAGAAATTATCCATGTAAAGAGTAGAGTAGGGTGGAGGAATTTTCTTCAAAATTTTCGTGTCCCGTCGTTAAAAGATATTAAACTTAAATACCAACTGAGATTTTAACCGATTTTTCGTTACTTTGAGTTATTCTGTTCACATACAGGCACAAACACACAGAGACATACGAAACTTTCTCTGGAGAGGCTTTTTTTTAATTCAGGGGACCTCAAAAGATATTTCCGGTGAAAACTTGACATCGAATTTTTAGGTGATGTACCATACTTTCTCTACTTACTATATGTAGTAGAGAAGTTAAAAAAATTCACGATAAACGTTTTACAACCCTTTTACTTTAATACGTTATTGAAATGAAAGTTGTTAGAGCCAGGCACTTTTGTGATTATTGACAGTTTGTAAAATTGTTCCATATAAAGGGTGCACTAGAGTGAGTGAGTGAGTGAGTGGGGATATTCTTTTGGAACTGATGCTGCACTTAATTACTACCAGGTATTGTGTTGCGTTTTAGTCTTTGGTTTATAATGTTCAAAGTTACACACACGAAGACCAGACGGAATTTCTCGACATATAAGTGACTGTCCGTTTCAATCACTGATTTACCAGGAAAGTTGTTCCCTACGAACTTTGACATTTCGATCATTTAACAGGAAACTGATAGGAACGGCGCTGAGGAAGGAAGGAAACAGCTCGGCTATGTATTTATATGGAAATATTGTGTTTTAACTAAAATATCGCTTTAAGGGTGTGTGTGTTTGGGTGTGTTTGTATCTGGACATCATAGCTCATCAGATAAAACTCATTATATACCGAAAACTTTATTTAAGCTGAACATCTCCCAGGGAGTCCATACGAAGGTTTACAAGAAAATCCAGTTGCCTTAAGCTACAAGGAAAAGTATTACATATTGTTTTTATTTTCTCCACTGTTGATATAAGGATTTTAAATGAAATAGTACGTGTTTAAGATATTTTATGGAACAGTGGAATGTGTGTCTGGAATAACCTCTCAAGTTTTCTTCGCTACGACAGAATGTTGTATAACTTTGCTTAACTACACATAAACAAAAACATGTTATGCAGAAAAGGCCGATCTTTATAAGGCGCCCAACTTATTTCAAATAACGTCCTTTTTGGCATCAATCAAATCCGAGATATTCGTTGTTGTTTGCTTGATTGTAAATTTCACAGTCACATACTTTCTCTGTTACAGTAAGTAAAGGGACTATTGTATCACATACAGAGATTTCACCGGATATACATGTTTTGAGGCTCCCTCAAAGTAAGTAATCAGTTTTAAGTAAAGGAGTATGTGTGTGTACTCCTGTCTGTGTGAAAAAAACCAGAAGAAGAACTTATATCTGGTCTGTCTCCCAGCTTGCCTGTCTATCTGTCTGCCTGTCTGCCTGACTGTCTGTCTTTCTACTTGTCGGTCTGTCTATCTGTCTGCCTGTCTGCCTGACTGTCTGTCTTTCTACTTGTCGGTCTGTCTATCTGTCTGCCTGTCTGTCATTCTCTCTGTCTTTCTATCTGTCTCTGTCTATCTGCCTGTCTGTCATTCTGTCTGTCTTTCTATCTGCCTGCCTGTCATTCTGTCATTCTGACTGTCTTTCTATCTGACTGCCTGTCTGTCTGCTTGTCTGTCTGTCTGTCTATCTGTCTGAATGTCTGTCATTCTGTCTGTCTTTCTATCGGACTGTCTGTCTATCTGCCTCCCTGTCTGTCTGTCTGTCTGTCATTTTGTCTGTCATTCTCTCTTTCTATCTGCCTGCCTGCTTGTCTGTCTTTCTGCTTGTCGGTCTATCTGTCTACCTGTCTGTCTCTCTGTCTATCTGCCTGCCTGTCTGTCTATCTGTCTGCCTGTCTGTCTATCTGCCTGCCTATCTGCCTGCCTAACTGTCTGTCTGCCTGTCTGTCTGTCTATCTGCCGGTCTGTCTGTCTGTCTATCTGTCTACCAGTCTGCCTGTCTACCTGTCTCTCTGCCTGCCTGTCTGTCTACCTCTCTGTCTGTCTGTATGTATGTCTGTCTGTCTTCCTGTCTGGCTATCGGTCTGTCTGCCTGTCTACCTGTCTGTCTGTCTATCTATCTGTCTGTCTGTCTGCCTGTCTATCTGTCTGTCTGTCTGTCTGTCTGTCTGTCTGTGAACCTTATAACTCTAAAGTGGAAAGGCTATAACAATCTAGGTATTAAGTTAGGTATATTTCAAGGATAGCCCAGAAATGTTTTCATAAGCCTGACCTTCATCTGGACCACTTTTCCACAACTTTGATCCTGAAAAATGGCTCTAATCACTTTGATTGAATTACTATATGTTTATGATAGTTTAATTACGAACGAACTGTATATTTAAATTTTCTGGCAATAGTCTCTGATGCTTTTCACACGATAGACAAAGTCTTACTATGTAAAAACGCAGTTCTCTTTTCTTTTTCTTTTATTTCCGATGTAGTTCTTGCTATTGGCTTCAATGTTCAACACATTTTCGCAAATAAGAACACATCTGTTTCCCCCTTGGTCATTCAAAGAGAACGAAATTGTAAGCCATCAGATAGTGACCAGTTCATAAAATATTTCGCTATTCCTTAAGCTTGCAGTGTTACCTTATTCGCATTGTATAACCCATACAGCTTAGGATTGTATAATTGTTTGTGGAATTAACCATTTCCGAGATATTACTTGTTATGTACCTATCTGAATTTTCCTTTAACCAAAGAGGAAGACGTTATTTTTATTTTATTTTTTAGTCATGCAAGCATTTCAAGTCATCACATAGCGGGTAGCTCTTAATGGGTTCAACTATCGTACAAGGGCGACTAAGTTCCCATATTCCACTTGCACTCACCTACAAGAAAATTATAAATCCTATTTATCATCTCGATTCAGATGAAGTTGATGTAGGAATTGTACATGAGCGAGGAGAGAATATCATGTGAGTGCAACATTTCATATTTAAAAGTACTAAATGTATAACCAAGGAATAATCTCACAACGGTTTCTGTAATGTTAGTTATTATACATTGTATGACAAATGGGTTACAATAGACACTTTGGGTCCAAATGACACCAACAGTATTATTAGGTGGACAATTTTATCGGAACTTACATTACTGACACTAATCTCTCTTGGCATATATGATACAAAATAATGAGAAAATGTTACTTTGTTAACAGAAGACTGCTACTACAACCAAATATACGAGTACTTGTATATATTTCAAATAATCTCTCTGATTTACCAGAAAACTGTTTTTGACATTTCACATTTCTGTTGCATTTAACAGGATATTGATAAGAACCACAATAAGGAAGGAAACCGTTCATGGAATATTGTCTATTTTTATTGTCTCTGTTACGTTCTTAAACAAGCAGAGAAAGAATTGTCTTCAACATAAGAATCTCAACATCACAACGCAAAACCGAAGCTTGATTAAACACAGAACTAAGCGTGGATGTTCAACATCTTTCATATGGCATTAGACTTATCAAAACTCTCCTCAGAACATAAATGTTATCTTTTAATTGGTTAAAATGAGACAACGATTTTATTTAAAATAGAACGAATTTAGGAGATTTGATAGAAAAATGTAATGTGTATGTCGAAGCTGCTACAAATAGTGATCTAATTACTTTTAAATTATAAATTCGGGAAGTCAGCTACCTGTTTTGAAAACCAGACAGTGTTCCTGTCTTTATTGTACTTTCTTATAAAGTTGATTCGTTTTACATTGTTAATTACACTCTGGTAATTTTAATTTACCTTTATATACATATAGTTGAGTGTCTTCTCTGCATGTAGAGGACTCTGGTTGTGGTAGAGCAGGTGTCTGGGGTCTTGTTGGCCCTTGTCCACAGTTTCCTGTACCTTATAATTTGGTAGATGCTCTGATTGTGTAGGAATCCGTGAGCGGACATTCCCATAGCGTCTCCCTAGCCCCGCATCTGGGGTCTTGTTGACCCATGTCCACAGTTTCCTGTACCTTATAATTTGGTAGATGCTCTGATTGTGTAGGAATCTGTGAGTGCACATTCCCATACCGTCTCCCTAGTCCCACATCTGGGGTCTTGTTGACCCATGTCCACAGCTTCCTGTACCTTATAATTTGGTAGATGCTCTGATTGTGTAGGCATCTGTGAGCGGACATTCCCATAGCGTCTCCCTAGCCCCGCATCTGCAGCTCACTGAGTTGGAATCCATGGAGGTCTGTACGACCGTGATCAGTCCACGTGCCGGTTCCAAGTGCTTCATTTTGAGACGTTCTTCTAACTTTGGGAGAATGTGACACTCGTCCCACTCCGACACAAGGTGCTATTTATCTCACAGTGGTAACAGTCCTAATATTACCTACCTAATTGCAGAAATTATTTCTTTGTAGGTATAATGGAAATATGGGTATACAGTAGGCTTTGAGTAATACTCCAATGGTTTAAAGCTTTCAAATTCCGTTCTCTTTGCATCGCTAAGATATAAATAGCTGATTAATCATCTTCCATTTCACGAAAGTATTGAGTAATCCAAACCACGGACAAATAACAAGGAATATGTCCGAAATAGTTCACTCCCCACCCCCCCCCCCAAAAAAAAAAAATTGACCTAATGTGTGTTTTAACGAGATCTACACTTTTGTGTAGAAAGATTTGGTCTACATATATCTTACGATTTGCTAGTTATGCTAAACTCATCAAGAGCAAACAGCACTACATAGGCTATAGGCAAACATTTCAAAATACGTATTTAATTTCCCATAAATATACCTTAAACATATACCATTTTAATCAAAATCGTTAGAGCCATTCTTCAGAAAATCAAAATTTTCCAAGCAAAGGCTGGTTTGGATTAGGTTGGGTGAGTGATTGTTGTTTAAGGGCCCGCCCGTCGACAACTAGGTCATAAGGGCCCAGGATTAGGTTGGGTGAGTGATTGTTGTTTAAGGGCCCGCCCGTCGACAACTAGGTCATAAGGGCCCAGGATTAGGTTGGGTGAGTCATTGTTGTTTAAGGGCCCACCCGTTGACAACTAGATCATAAGGGCCCAGGATTAGGTTGGGCGAGTGATTGTTGTTTAAGGGTCCGCCCGTTGACAACTAGGTCATAAGGGCCCAGGATTAGTTTGGAGGAATTTTCTTTAAAATATTCGCGTCGCACCCTTGAAAAATATTAAGACGTAAATACCAGCTTTGGATTTCAACCAACTTTTCGCTTTTGACTTATGCTACTCACAGGCAGACACACACACACATACATATACACACATACACGCACATATGCACACACTGTTCTTTTTCTAAAAACGCTTTTTGGATTCGGGGGCCTCAAAACATATTTCCGGTGAAATATCCACACAGAATTTTTGGAGACAATACAGTACTTGCCCTACTTACTATGCGTAGCAGAGAAAGTAAGAATTACGGTTAAAGTTGTTTTATTATACACATATATGAGTTTTGAGTTACTTTGCTTACATATATCCTTGCTTTATTTTATGTGAGAATAAATAGCACATCAATAACACAAAATGTCAAGTTGGTTTCCCTTTTCAAGCACCAACAGTAGTCCGCTAGCATCGCATCGCAACATTCCACCAACCCTGATATCTTCTCTCCATCTCTTTCATTTCTTGATGGAATCTTTCGCCTTGTTCATCGCGGAGGTATCCTCAATTATCAGGAAAAATGTCTAGATGCGAATGCATAAACTGAAGTTTTAAACTCATATTACACCCAAGTATTAGTAACTTTTCTAACATATTTCTCACAATTACTTCATATTGCGAATCCTTTGTATTTCCCAGGAATTTATTGACTACTTCTTTGAAAGCACATCATGCTGGAAGTTCTCCGTCATTCATGACATCCAAAAATGCACTGTCCTTCATTAGCTGCTTTATCTGAGGTCCATTAAATACGCCCTCTTTTATCTTAGCTTCAGACATCACAGAAAATTTACTACTCAAATATTTGAAACACGAACCATTTTTGTCCAATGCTTTCATCAATTGTTTCATAATACCCAGTTTTATATGCAATGCAGGTAATGACGTATTCTTTGGGTCAACTAGACTGGCACGAATTACATTTTTTTCTTCTGATGTTAAACTTTCTCTTAGACCATTCTCTCGTTGTCCAATGTTTAACCCTATCTCTACTGTCCCATTCGCATGAAAACTTGTGTATTTTGTATTACCTCCTTGTTGCCCTAGTAAGATACTGGATAGCTTTATATCCTTGCACAATAGCCATTGATGTTCCTGGTAGTTAATATTTTCTAAAATGATTTCAAGGTTTCCACATGACTCTCTAAGGAAAACAGGATGTGCAAGTGGTTTTAAGGCAAATTCGCTTCTATTGTCCAATAAGATGGTTTTAGGCTTCGTTTTGAAGCATCAATAAATAAACGCCAGTCGTTACTATCATATGATGGTCTTTCCAGTTGCTGAATTAAACCTGGTACATCACTGCAATAAACAAGCTGGTCTTTCATCTTAAAGAACTTGGTAAATTCTTTATCTCTATTCCTATACCAGGAAAATGTGGTGTCTGGGCCCAGCATATTTTTCTCTTTTAATCTCGATCCTAGTAATTCGCTCCTGTCCTTGGTAAGACCTAAGTCGTTCAACTCTTCTTGACTAAAATGCTGTGACTTGTCTTCACCAGTGTGTGCTGGGAAATGCTCATCAACATTGGAATTTTCTGTTGACCCGCCCAGAGACTGGATTCTCAGTATCCTCTAGTTAGGTTGGTGGAACAGAAATAGGGAGATCTACTCCATGTGGCACAGGTCTTAGACATGATGTAAAACCATCTGGATATTTAATGTTTGATTTATTTTTTTTATTGTACCTAGATACGCAACACATGCAGAAGTAACAGTCATCATAATGACTTGTTTGTTCACGTCATATCATAGGAATCCCGAACTTGATTGATTAATTCTGTTTTCCATTGTACCACTGCCTTAGTCCTTCACTACATGTTTTGCAAATAGTATGTGGAGCTCACAGCTTATCATTAAAATACACAAAATACACCTTTTTAATAAATGATGTAATGTTAGTTTCCGGCTTCTGTAGCAAGAAAAGAAGGTTATTAGGATTGTTCACACATTTTAGCCAATGTTAAAATGTACCACGACACAATACGAACTAAAAATAAAGAAGTAGAAATGATAAACCTTTTCCGGAAATCGCACTACAACTCGATCACTGCGAGTTATAAGAAGCAGCTAAAGTTGAGATATATCTATCTTAAGACAGACGTGTGCCTATAAGGGTGAGTAAGTAACGGATGTTTGTCTAAGATTCAATGGCTGAAAGCGTTATTGCCTGCACATGGTCGGTCGCCCAGAGATGAATAAATACTAGTCTCTCTCTCGCTCGCTCGCTCACACTCAAACTGCTTAGCTAGTCATCAGCTCATCACGGAAGAACACAAGGGATGGTTTATTTTGTAAATATATGTACAGTATTTACAGTAACTCTCAAGATCCACAATGAGTGCTATTCATCTTAAGTTATAAAATTATACACCTATAATAATCATAATAATTATATTTTCATGCATACGTACGTATTACTGTATAGGTCTAGTGTCTAGCTTAATTAATACAATTTCGAATTGCATAAAAATGATAGGTGTTGTGGAAAAACTGTTATCATTTTCGAAATCACCGCGTTTTTTCCCTTGTAAATACCCAATGTTGATCAAAAACGGGAAACTGTTGCGGGCTAGTGTTATAGGAGCGGCTAAATCCACAGATTACCTTATAACTCTCTAAAACTGCCATTACCATATATTCAAGCCTTGTATAGAAATGTAAAGTGTTTAACTCTGAAACTATTGTTGTACTGAAGGAGTTAGTCAAAATAATTGGTTGCCTTACATCTCTCAAAAATTACTGTTATCAGTTCCCTTCCTTATATAGAAGTTTACAATGCTTAACGCTCACATGATAGGAACTGGTAACTCTCAAATATTACCCCTAGGTACTATATGCAAAAGCTATGTAGATATCTGAGCCATTTAACTCTCAAAATACTGAATTGTTGGACGTAGCAACAAGAAATGGTATCTTAGATCTATCAAAAAGTTACCTTACTGTAAATCCAACACATATGTAGAAATTCACACTGTTTAACTCTAAAATATTGAACTATAAAAGGGCTGCCCTACATATTTAAAAAATCACACCAACTGTGTATCCAACCCTTATGGGCAAATCAGGGTTAATTCTCAAAGTGTCAAATTCTAGGACTTGGATAAACAATTCCAAAACCTTCACAGGCCGTATATGTCTATAATATGGATCGATGAAATTTCTAAAACGACATTTGACACTGCAGATTGGGCAATAACAGCACAAATCTTTTCACTGGAGTTTTAGGACTCTGAATTACTTTTACAGCTCCCCTTTTTGCTAGTTAATACATTTTTACTTCCTCTACTGCGTATAGTAAAGTAGAGGAAGTAATGTATTCCACCTAAAAATTCGATGTCCAAATTTCACCAGAAATAATTGTTGAGGCCCCCAGAATAAAAAAAAAAAAGAAAAGAAATTTTTAGAAAAAGCTCCGTGTGTGTGTGTGTGTGTGTGTGTGTGTGTGTGTGTGTGTGTGTGTGTGTGTGTGTGTGTGTGTGTCTTTCAGTCTATGGACAACATAACTCAAAAACCAAAGTCGGTTATAAACCAAAGTTGGTATTTAAGTTTAATGTCTTTCAAGGATTCCTCCACGCTAAACTACCCTTTACATAGAACATTTTTCGAAACATTTCATTTTGTTGAAAATGGCTCTAACGAATTTCATTAAAATGTCATATGTTTGAGATATTTTTATGACAAATGAAGTGTAGGTATATCTTGAATTTTCTGGCTGTAACCCATGAAGTCGTATTTACTCATTTTGTATAACTGGTAAACCGTAAGAGATAGACCAAATCTTACTATATAAATATGTAGATATAGCTAAAGCACACAATTTATGTCTAAATAGTTTTTATTTATTTATTTTTTTTTATTTTGGTAGAGTAAACCATAATTTCTGATACATTGCTTGTTATGTGTGTGAGTTTTGGGGAACTAATGCTTCTGCGAAATGGAAAATCGATATTCATTTTTTATATGCTAACCGTGCAAAGAGAATGGAACTTGAAAACTTTAAAAGATTTGACTATTGCTCAAAGTCTACTGTATTCCCATATTCCCCTTGTACCTACAAGGAAATAAGCAATAAGATAATTTTTGCAACGGTTTGACTAATACAAGGAAGATATACGAATAAGACTTTGTAAAACTGGTTAGAATAGGAATAGAGAAAGTCGTGTGAGTGCAACACATCAGATTTTTATATTTAGTGAAATGTCCACAGATATTTCCAAAAAACTTTCTTTTAATCTTATGGAAAGATCAGAGGAAATGATGACGATGGTGCAAAACGGATGTTTAATCCATTCTTGTTTATTATCGTCCTTCTGAACTTTTGGAGAGTATTTTAAAAACCCTAACTCTAGATTTTGTAGGTGGAATTGGATTATTTCCAAAAATCCCAACACCAATACTAACTAACCAGTAGGGTAAACAAGCTTGTTTCTTGGATAAAGGGAAATTCAAATCTCTCTAGCTGAAACATATTTCGTTACTTGTGATCATTCAGGAATCACTGCGTATTTTCAACGTCATTATTTTTCGTTGTTTGTGATAATTCAGGAAACGTATTACAGTGACTCCATGTATATTTTAAATTTTACTGCTTTTATTTATGTATATACGATAATTTAGGAAACAGAAATATACTAACTGCGCATTTTAAGGTTTATGTAAGTAAGTTTATTTACAATTAGTTATATAATATAACATGAATAATGCTGATAATAGATGCCGCAAAATTTAATGATCGGCTGCCTCCAATCAGAGTCTTGCCCTATTGTGCAGCTGAACATTCTGTGAAATCAGGCATGTGATACAAATATCATTTGCACACACGAAATGTATTTGTACAACAGCAAAAGAAAAGCGATAGTCAGCTAATAAAGACAGGTTGGTATTTCAGTTACAGAATATCGCATACCATTGCTATCATTATGTAAGGTATAAACTAACACAGTTTTGCTTCCTCTAGCGCTTGCCTGCGTGCCTGGGATAGGCGATAGCAAGTCTTGTATTTCAGGCAAACATCTGATACCAAGACTTCACCGAAAATACATTCTTAATCCAACAAATAATTATGTTTACAAAAAGAGTCTCTTTTTGTGTGTTTGTGTGTGTGTGTGTTTGTGTGTGTGTGTGTGTGTGTGTATGGACTTTGTGTGTGTGTGTGTATGTGCGTTGGTGTTTTCTCATGAAAACAGCGCAAACAATTCGTGGTTTATTTTTAAAATGTTATAAATGTTGGATGTAGGTTTGAGCAAGCAGGACAGCGTCTGTCTGTCTGTCTGTCTGTCTTTCTGTCGGATGTTGGTATGTAAGAAGTAGGCAAACTCCAATAACGGTTCATCGTTCGTTCGTTCGTTCGTTCGTTCACCATGAAAATTGCCAAGTCTAAGTGTTTCTTCATTAAGGCTTTATGTTATGATTTTTATTATGCAACAGGTTTCAGTCACATGGTTTTCTCTACCCGCTTTTCTGTTACATAATGCTACCACACTTTCTTCTCTACTCCGTCTTCTACAAACAACTCAGACAATTTTCTAGATGATTGAAGTAGAAATGTAACGTATTACAACCACAAGGCTTTTTCTGCTCACTTTTCTTTTATGAAGCACAATTGCACTTCCTGCTCTAGTCTCTCTTATACAAACAGTACATACAGTTTTCTATATGAGTGAAATAGAAATGCAACTTATTGCATTCACAGAGCTTCCTCTACTCGCTCTTCTTCCTGTGGTATTTGTGATTGTTTAACAGAGGGTTTGCATTATCTTCCCCGTGCTTTCATTTATTTATTTATTTTGTGTATTTCTTGTTACTTGTAGTGTCCTAAGAGCTTTACCTCTTTGTTTAAGCGTATTAATAGCTATTTTTAATGTCTCCAAAGAAACACAAAGCTGTTGGACAAGCGCAATGTTTAATGTTAACATGACGTTGCCAAATTCATCTTAGAAATTAAACTTTGCATGACATTTATCATTAAATTATGACAAAATTCATTCAAATCAAGGTAGAAATTTATTACAGCATTGTTTACATGTTTACCGACAGTTAGTTATACCCATTCGTCATGAAGCTAGATGGCTCCAAATATTTCACACGAGTTGTCTTTATTCTTCATCAAAAGTGTTCTTTATTGACAATAATTGTATTGGACATATTTGCACCTTGACGAATGGCCGGAGTAGGACCTTCCATTACAACAAATCGAGATTTTAAAATATGAAATAACTATAAAATCATTTGAGTGGTTTTAAAATTAACTTACATCACACACAAACACACACACACACACACACACACACACACACACACACACACACACACACACACACACACACACACAGACACACACACAAACACACATTTACGCTCATATTATTGTATTATTAAACATCTACAATTCATATATCTTAATATATTGTACCATTTCGCGAATTTCAGGAAATGATTGTACGTCGGCACGGAAATCTTATTGACCACGTAATGTTGACGTCACTTCCACTTCCAACACTCCCGGATTTCCCGGAACCGTCAGTCGCATTTTCAATTTTTCTGAGACAAAAATTATTTCATTAAATCAAATATGAGCATACAGCAATTTGTTGAAATGAAAGAAGCAAAGACCGATATAAAAAAATCTGATGTGTGGCACTCACATGTCTTTCTCTACTCTTGTACTAACCATTCTTGCAAACTATTCCTTTATCTTCTTCGTGTTAGTTGAGATAAGCATTTTCAGTAATTGTCTTATTGTTCACTTTCTTGTAAGTACAAGGGGAATATGGGAATACATTAGGCTTTGGCCGATAGTCAAATCTCTTAAAGCTTTGAGATTCCGTTCTCCTTGCACGGCTAAGATATAAAAAATGAATCACGATCCTCCATTTGACGAAAATTTGTATTCCAAAACACGGCGTTAACCGGGCGATTCCGAACTTCTAGCTGCCGGGGGTTCGATCCCCGCCTTTCGCATGTTTATTTTCTAAAATAAAAAATTCACAAGCGTGCTAAATTCTCTATAGCTTTTTACCAGGAACGGAAATTCGGATGAAGGCACACTGCTGAAAATTGGGCTTAGTTGATGGGAAAATGGCAACATTGTGTAGTGCTTGGAAATAAACAATAAATAAATAAATAAATTTGCAGTATTACGCGCTTATATATTTTAATATGGTGATAGTCTACGAAATATATAGAGATGCCTTTGAATGTATTTAAAGGGAAATATTAATTTCCGGAGGAATGATTGACGGTTGACGTAGGCGTGTTCCCTGATTTTTTTTCAGCAATTGAAATTAATATCTTGTAAAGCATTCAGTTCTAAAATTGCAATCGTACTGTAGCATTCATAGCACGGCGGGAAAGTTACAACGCTATGCGGAATAAAAGTATATAAAGATATAGATTTCATTAGTTTGTATAATGTTATATTTCAAACGGGTTATAGTATAAATAACGATGTTCCCAATGTAAGATTTAAAGCTTTCACGGCGCACGTTATTTATTAAAGTTTCACGGGCGATCAGCCGTGTGAGGTTTGAAAATATTGAGCTTTCGGCCATTCTAAACTCCATGGCCTTCGTCAGAATGAAATGACCGTTATAGACTAGACTAGACTACCAGATGGCAGGCTGAGAACAGCCCGAGGTGTGTCATCCGTGTACCTGCCCTTTTAGGGCTTAACCACTGCATGACGGGATTAGGAAGTTATAGGATGGCTGGTGAAGAATGAGGATTGAGGATTGTTGGGAGGTAGCATTTTTATGCTCCTCGTCGGATGTTACTTTCAGCATGCAACTGCCGTTGGGCACTGCTGATGGGTGGTCCAAATATGGATATTTGGCGAAATGTTTTGGACTTCAAAACTGCTCTTGGAAGGACTGTCAGGAGTTCAGCTTACGCTGTTGATGGGGAAGCTCCTGTGTTACCGGGGGTGCCCGCAAGCCATGCGGGGAACCCGGTGTCGCACAAGGGTGCGTTCTCTAGGGATATAGTCCCCAAGAGACCTAACCAGGGCGCTCCGATGTTGTGGAAACTGGTCGTAGAATTTAGTTGCCCGGCGCCTAATTTCGTCCTCCACGTACGGGAGGGACGAGGCTTCGTGCAGTAGTCTCGTGGGGAATCTGCGGTATACAGAATAGATTACACGAAGACCTCTATTCTGTATACGTTGCAGACGCAGGAGGTGGGTGTCTGCAGCCATGCCCCAGATTTCGCAGGCATACAGGAGGATAGGGATAATGAGAGCACGAAAGAGACGTAGCTTTAAGGGGATTGGCATCCCCGACCGCAGCATAGGGTACAATGAGGCAATTGCCCCACTGGTCCGCGCTGATAGGTCGTTGATGTGTCCCCGAAAAGTTAGGCCCTTGTCGAGCTTTACTCCCAGGTAGGTAAGGGAATCTACCCACTCAATCCTTCGGCGAAGGTATGTGAATGTGGGGAAGTTGGCGGGAAAGCGGCGTTTGGTGAAAAGTATGGCGCGGCTTTTCTCCGGGTTGATGGACAATCGCCAACGCCTACACCACTCTTGGATGAGGCGGAGGTGTCGCTGTATGGGGAGGAAGGTTCTGCGAGGGTGTTTATTTGTACAGTATAGCAGCACGTCGTCAGCATACTGGGCTATGTTAACGTGCTGCTCGGATGGAATGTCGGCCACATATACGCTGAACAGCGTAGGGGACAATACAGAACCTTCAGGGACTCCGCCTCTGATTGGCCTTCGTGTGGATTTGGTTCCCGCAACTGCGACCACAAAGGATCTATGTTTTAGGAATGAGTGTAGCAGATGTATTAGATGTGTGGGTAACTCCAGTTGGATGAGTTTGTAAATGAGACCGGCATGCCAGGTCGTAGAGAAGGCCTTCTCAACATCTAGAGGAACCGCGGCGGTATAGGCTTTGTCCTGGAAACCCAGGGCAGCTACCTCCACCACACGCAGCAACTGCTGAGATGTTGAGTGGCCAGGCCGGAACCCAAACTGATGGGGAGGGATGGCTTGAATGTCCCCTAAGATGGGAGACAAGCGGACTAGAATAAGCCTCTCGAGTACTTTCGAGAGTACAGACAGGAGACTTATGGATCGGTAGTTGGCAGGATGAACCGGGTCTTTCCCTGGCTTCAATATGCAGATCACCCGGGCCTGCTTCCACTCACGTGGAAAGTGACCAAGGGCGAGGCACATATTGAAGACCTTAGTAAGGAAGAGCACGGCCTTGAAAGGAAGGTGGCGGAGCATGGCAGGGGTTAACCCGTCAGGCCCCGCAGCCTTTTTGCGGTCGAGGCGTCGGAGTACGCCCTGGAGTTCGCTAGGTTTGATGATGGGAAGCCGATCCGCCTCCCCATGAGGACGCCGAAGATATCGACGTACCTCCTGGCGGACACGGTCGGAGAAGTCTAGGTCCTGCGGATCGTCTCTAGGACGCATAGTCCTCTCCAGGTAGTCAGCAAACACATTTGCTTTGGCTTGGGGTTCATAGGCCAGGCCTCGGGTGCCTTGGATGGGTGAGGTGTGTGACCCTCCTCGGTTCCTGAGTCGCTTGGCAATCTTCCACACGTCGCCATCTTCCGGGTTCAGACGAGTCATCGTATCCTCCCACGCGCGCACTCGGTGCTCGCGTAGGCGGAGACGAACCTCATGGCGTAAACGCCTTAGAACCGCTAGATGATGGGGCGTGCGTTGCCTCTGGTAGCGCCTGCGAGCCGCCCAAGAGCGGCGGATGAGCAATAGAAGCTCTAAAGGCAGGACATCAGGATGGAGAGGAGCTGGGGTGTGGATGGTGAGGTTGTGGACCGTTCGCTTCACGACAGAGGTGAAGGAAGAGACCGCAACCTCGTTGAATCATTTTAGTTCTAGTCCACAGTTTAATAAAACACCATAAGAACACCTTTCCTGCAGATGCACTCAAGTTACCTTTGCAATGT
Source organism: Tenodera sinensis (assembly GCA_030765045.1). Classification (NCBI taxonomy): domain Eukaryota; kingdom Metazoa; phylum Arthropoda; class Insecta; order Mantodea; family Mantidae; genus Tenodera; species Tenodera sinensis. The sequence continues at coordinate 58,798,476 of CM060974.1, read as the reverse complement.
TTGTCCGTTAATGTAGAAGGATTGCTGAAATATTGCTTTTTAAACTGTGAGGTGAGTGAGCTAAGTGGAGACATGGCTGCCACGTCCTTTGGATAACAAGGGAAGCACATGACTAATTTAATTCTCATACCAACTATGCAAGCACGCCGGAGAATTAGGTGACCCTTTGCGCAGGTCTAGCTGAAGGTGGGTATTTACTTTTGTGAAAGATAGTACACTTGTACTGCCCCCTCCCCCTCTCTCCTTCTCACCTGTTCCAATTCCCGCAGACCAAAGCGCTCTCACACCCAAGTGCGATAATTCGAGTGCTATTTATATATCTGTATAGCGCAACTGACAGTCCGTAACAGCCTTGGCACATGCAACTTAATATATCCCTGTAACAGCATAGGAACTTCCTGGTAATGTTTAAGGAATAAAAAGCTGCAACACACCAGGTTTATCATATGTGACGTAATCGGCAACCCGTAACAGCCCTGGCACATGCAACTTAATATATCCCTGTAACAGCATAGGAACTTCCTGCTATTGTTTAAGGAATAATAAACTACAACACACCAGGTATATCATATGTGACGTAATCGGCAACCCGTAACAGCCCTGGCACATGCAACTTAATATATCCCTGTAACAGCATAGGAACTTCCTGCTATTGTTTAAGGAATAATAAACTACAACACACCAGGTTTATCAAATGTGACGCAACCAAGAGCCCATAACAGCCGTGCTACACCTAACTTGTATGGAAACCAAAACAACCCAGGCAGAGTTGCAATGAGACACGAGTAGTGGCGCACAACAGAAATTGCTCAAAGCTCTTAAACCTGTATAAATATGTGGGAAACAGCTAGTGCACCTGCTACTTATAAAGCACATTCCTTGCCCACAGCACGTGGCAAACAGCACACATGATTCAAAACGTGTACAAACCCTGTAAAGGTGGGAATGGCAAGTGTGACTCGCCGATTGCACGTCTATGGCTGCCATTGGCGTTCCCAAACGTGCACCAATAAGAACCATTAAACTAGATACACTCTATTTGTTGTCCCTGCATCCAAGCAATTGCTCTGCACTCAGTTTCCACTGACGCAGGCTCTTCCGAGTGCAGTCATGTCCAGAAGTTTCCACTCCTCTTTACAGGCTTTCTTGTTTGAGAGCGCCTACTTCCCAATGCGCTTTTCAAGAGTGTAAAGGCGAAACATCCATTGGGGAGACATGAGGAGATTTAACTGGGACCTTGCTCAACGGAATAGATCTTGCTCTGTTCTTTGCAACAATACGACAGTGGAAACTGAGGTGTGAGTGGACGCCTTAACTTGATGCACCCAGGCAATGTTTTGGTCTCTCGCATAGAGAGCCGAGATTTCAATGTGGTAATTTGGGGTGAGAATCTCACCCTGGTAATACTTGATATTTATCTTGGCCTTTTTAGCAGCTCAGTAACCAGCGATGACAATAAATCCCTTTCAGAAGCTTTCTCTGCATTCTGCATACCATTTTTACTTTCTCTACTGGTAAGTAGGGGAAGTATTGTATTCCACCCAAATGTTCGATGTCGACATTTCACCGGAAATATATGTTTTGAGACACCCTGAATAAAAAAAAAAAAAAAAAATAAATAAATAAAATAAAAAAAAATTAGATAAAGGTTCGTGTGTGCGTCTGTGTGTGTCTATGGACAGCATAACTCAAAAACGAAAAGTCGGTTAAAACCAAAGTTGGTATTTAAGTTTAATGTCTTTCTAGGATGCGACACGAAGATTTTGAAGAAAATAGCCCCATCCTAAACTACCCTTTCTATAGAACATTTTTCTAAAATTTTGATTTTGTTGAAATAGCTCTAACGATTTTAATCAAAATGTCATATGTTTGCGATATTTTTATGACAAATGAAAGGTATATATTGAATTTTCAGGCTATAGCCCCTGTAGTCGTATTTACTCTGGACGACTTTTGCATAACTGGTAAACCGTTAGAGATAGACAAAATATTGCTGTACAAAAGATGTGGGTCTCGCTAAAACACACAATTGATGTCTGAATAAACTGTTTTGTAGAGTGAACCATTTCGGAGATATTCCTTGTTATGTGTGTGAGTTTCCGAAAACTTAAAACTTTCGTGAAATGGAACATCGTTGTTCATTTTTTTTATATGTTAAGTGTGAAAAGAGAACGGAATCTCAAAGCTTTAAAAGATTTGACTATCGTACAAAGCCTTCTGTATTCTAATATTCCCCTTGTACCAGAAGGAAATAAAAAATAGGATAATTTGTACAAATGTTTATGTTAACTAACACGAAGAAGATATAGGAATAAGAGTTTTTAAGAATGGTTAGTACAAGAGTAGAGAAAGTCATGGTAGTACAACACATCAGATTTTTTAACATCTTTTCCTCTCCTTGGCCGGTAGTAAATTTCATGGGCTAAGATAGACATCTTTGATATGATCGATTCAAAACGTTACTCATGGCAGTTTGAAGTGCTGAGAATTTCTTAATAAACTTGTCATCACAGGCTTGGAAGATGTTCAACTTAAATACTACCAACTTTGGCATTTAACTGCCTTTTGGTTTTGAATACGCTGTTCACAAACACACGCATGGGCCTTTTTCTAAATAATTCTTATTTAGACTCTGTGTTTATGTCAAAACATAAACTACTGGTGAAATCTCGGTATTGAGTTTTGGATGGAATGAACGTAGTAAAGACAGTAATGACGTCACAGAAATAAGGAACATGTTCATACAGATTTAGGAAATACATGCATTCTACTACAGAATATGACACGGGATTGCTATCATATTTCAATGTAAAAGTGAACGCCTTTTCTCTACCTCCTGCCTGTGGTAGGAGATGAAGTATTGTATTCCATGTCTGATATCCAGTTTACACCGGAAATATGCTCGTACATGATGTGAGGGATCATGAATCCAGCAGTAGGATTCAAGTAATAGAATTATTTCCTTGTGTGTGTGTGTGTGCGTGTGTCTTTAAGAACATACGTAAATCAGAAACTATAATATGTATTGGTGTAAATCTATGTTGCTATCAAAGAGATCGCGATCACTACATGGCAGTTTCAAATATAAGTGAACAACATTTAACTGTCGGAGAGAGGGATACTTTTCACATTGGAGGTTTGTGCTTCAACTACATTCTGAGAAAAATAGCACAGTACTTACTTAGTTTCTAGTGCAATTCTGAAAGGAAACAGCAAGTATTCATAGTTATAAACGGTTCAACAATACTTGTACTAGAAAGAAATTACCTAAAGAAGTATGTAAAGCCATAAAAAGATACATTTCATGTCAACTTTTTGGTAATCTTAGCCGTTTTTTACGGTGCAATATTTGTAGCTTGGACTTCTGCTAAGTTTGATCCAACAGAGGCAGGTACCTGAAAGTTTGACGTCACTGTCTTCCTCCCTTCTGTTCGCACCCCAGAGCTTGTTACCCAGAATACCTACATATTCTTGAAGTTCTTGTTTAATATGGAACAGCTCTAGCAACATGCATATGCATAATTAAACAAACATTGCACACTAATAATTAATTTCTCTTTCTCTGCTTCTTATATATTGTGGGTAGAGGAGGTATTGGATTCCAAAGTCTAAATCGATATTACATTTGAAGTGCAAGTCTTGACAGTTTCTGAATCCACTCACATGACCTTCTCTTCTAATTCTTGTACGAGCTAATACTTGTTCTTTTATCGAGACAGATATTTGTACAAGTTGCTTTATTACAATGGGAACATAGGAATGCGGTAGGCTTGTGTGATACTCAGATCTTGTCGTCATGTGATGGCTTGGAAATGTCACTAATTGCATCAACAAGAGAGGAAAATATGAATTTCAGAAAATTACAGTTATTGGAAAATTCAATTTAATAACAATTATTAGTTCAGAAATGGTTAACTCAAACTCAATTATGAGAACTGAGCCTTTGTATAGTAACATTTTATATATCGCTTAGTGAACTTCATGTGTTATTCCAGAGGGTTGTTAACATTCGTTTTATTTTTCATAAAAATGTCTTAAACATAAACATGGTAATTTAATCAAAACAGTTGCAGTCAATTTTCAGAAATTCAAAATTTTGAATGAATATTTCACGTGACAGCTAGAATAGAGTAAGCTTTTATTTCCCTCAAAATCTTTACCTCCTACAGAATACTACAAATTCATATTCAGGATGAATTCGGAAGATGGGAGAGAGTACACTCCCGAAACGTTGATGTCTCTTCATCACTACACCTGACTTGAAGCCCGAGAGCATCTTGAATATGTTCGTCGCTAGGAAAGCTTCAAATCATATTTTAGAATACTACAAGTTTTGGAAAATGGAAGCCAGTAACAACTACCTTGGAAATGATTAACAAAGTGGATAAAACGATGTAATCTCTTAGTTGTCTTCAAGGTCTATTTTCAGAAAACTGGAATAACTATTTTTGTAATGTTATTACTAGGGCTCGGAAGTTCATGCCCTAAAAAGCACTGAACTATACATGCCAATATGCTCTTAAAAACCTCAAAATATGCCAAGCAATATGCACAATTTTATTACAACAATTAATGTCCCTTTGTAGTAGACAAGACAAGTTAGTATAAATAATAAAACAAGTTACCTTATTCCATAGAGGTTGAAGCAGAAGTGGTCCTGCTGCTAGTATTAACTGCTAAATTGCAGTTCACAACCAACACTTTGCACAAATTTTCAAATGTAACACATCGTCTGTTGTCTCGCAAAACACTTTTGTAACATGAAAAACTTCTCTCCACGTCACAAGATGTTATCGGAGCATACTTAAATGATGTTAACTGCTTCAGAGAGTCAAGTCTCTTGGTGTGACAGATGGTTTTCTTTCCAGGATGTCTCGAATATCGCACATCTGTTCATAACCAGAAGTTTTTGAAATTACATAATTCACTTTCTCTTTCACTTTTTGTACTATGCTACCAGGAACCGAACTTAGATCGCATATTGTTTTTCAAAGGGAGTAAGTGATTCATGCAAGGGAGATCCATGGGAAAGAATCACGTATTGTCTCAGAAATATGATGAAGAACGTGTGCCAAACAAGTTATATGAATTAAGTTACGAAAAATACATTTCTGAGTTTGTCCTGATTTTACCATATGACGACCTGCATCAGTAACAAATAAAAGTAACCGGTCGATTTTGATTCCACGTGGCCAAAGTAATGTCAAAGAGTCCATCACAAACTGGGTCACAGTTATTTTGTCAGTGGCCAACAATTCGCTCAAATTAAGAAGATACGGTGTAGTCTTTTGTTCATTATTTAAAGCACCCACGATTATATTAGCAATAGAACGATGCTCAGAATCAGGGGGTTCATCAACAACCACAAAAACTGATCCTCTAATTGATTTTGTATATTTGGCAATACGTTATTGTAACAATGTCCTACATAAGTCTTACGCAGTGCGCTTTCTGCGGGCACATGTTGTCGAGTGTAGTTGGTAAGAAAGTTTTTAAATGTCGGATTATTAACTTTGAACAAGGGAATATCAGCAGCTAAAAATGCTTGGCACAAGTCATAGGAAAATTTAGTAACCCTACTTACTAAACACTCTACTAGCTATTTTTGAACAGGTTCTTTGTTTGCGAGTTTTCTGATTAAATTCTCCTTATGTTTTGCTGTTTATGTGCTGAACTATTTTAAATCTTTTCTCACTCCCTACATTTTTCTCACACGCTCCACAAAACAGTACCCTATTATCTGTATTCTGAAGATATTAAGTCACCCGAAAACTCTTTCTGTAAATTAATTAACCTAGCACTCGAAGTTGGTTTTATTTTCGGCATTTGAAGAGCTTTTTAACATTTTATATGCCTAAATTTAATTTGGTGGGAACCAGTTCACAACACTGTTACGTTTGAAGACCACGATACAACTGCTGGTGAACAGGCAAGCGTTGCTATAATCGTGCTGCTCAAAACGTTGACCTGCACTTTATCTTTGTTAATATAAACCTCTCAGATAACGCACTGATTATTCTCTACGCATATATTATATAATGAAAGGGTGGAAACGGGATTCACTGCATGAGAACATGACTCAAAATTAGTTCTCACCTCCTAACGAATTGCATCATCATGTGCAATACTAGTAATATGAAAAATATTATCCAGATGGAAAAAAATAATAAAAAACCATAAAAATCATTAAAATGTGCAATATAGGGGCTATAATATTGAAATCTTCGTGAGTTGTATCATCATGTGCAATACTACCAACATGAAAAATATTATCCAGATGGGAAAAATAATAAAAAACCATAAAAATCATTAAAATATGCAATATAGGGGCTATAATATTGAAATAATATGCATTTATCAAAATCAAGAAGATATGCAGTTATATGCACTATAAAATCATGTCAAAATAACTGAAAATTACATAATTTGTGCACATAATGTAAAAGCATGCATTTTTAACCCCTAAGAAAAAACATGCAAATGCATGAACTTCCTAGCCCTAGTTATTACATATAGTAATTTAAAGAATATTGAGAGTTATTTCTGAGAGAACAAAAATGAGGAAAACTTCTCCATCTTAAACATACTTTGAAGTGCGAGATGCGTTTTGAAAATCTTCATGGCCCATATTTTTAGATGCGGAAATTAAGTATAAACTTTGCTTTTAGTTTTTATTCGCAGATAGACATGCACACACACACACACACACACACACACACACACACACACACACACACACACACACACACACACACACACACACACAAAACACACACACCCAAAACACACACACCCAGGATACACATAAACAAAACAAACAGTCCCATCACATATACGACGTACACAGAACACACACACACACACACACACACACACACACATACACACACACACCCAAAACACACACACCCAGGATACATATAAACAAAACAAACAGTCCCATCACATATACGACGTACACAGCACACACACAGCACACACAAACACGCACAATACGCGTACAATACACTCCGCAGTTTTTTACTTTCTCTACTGGTAGGGGAAATATTGTATTCCATCCAAAAATTCGATGTCGAGATTTCACCGAAAATATGTTTTGCGACTCCCTGAATCCAAAAAAGGCATTTTTAGAAAAAAAGATCCCTGTGTGTGTGTGTGTGTGTGTGTGTGTGTGTGTGTGTGTGTGTGTGTGTGTGTGTGTGTGTGTGTGTGTGTGTGTGTGTATGTATGAACAGCACAACTCAAAAACGAAAAGTCGGTTAAAAACCAAAGTTGGTATTTAAGTTTAATGTCTCTCAAGGATGCGACACGAAGATTTTGAAGAAAATATTCCCATCCTAAACTACCCTTTGCATGGAAAATGTTTCGAAAATTTTGATTTTCTTGAAAATGGCTCTAACGCCTTTGATTTAAATGTCATATGCCTAAGATATTTGTATGAAAAATGGAATGTGTATTTTGAATTTTCTGGCTATAGCCTATGTAGTCCTATTTACTCTGGATGACTTTTGAATAACTCTTAAACCGTTAGAGATAGACAAAATCTTACTGTACAAAAAATGTAGATCTTGCGAAAACACAAAATCTATGCCAAAATAATTTTTTTTGTAGAGTGAACCATTTCGGAGATATTCCTTATTATGTGTGCCAGTTTTGGAAAATGGAATATCGTTGTTCATTTTTTGTATGTTAAGTGTGCAAAGAGAACGGGATCTCAAAGCTCTAAGATATTTGACTATCGCACAAAGCCTACTGTATTCTAATGTTCCCCTTGCACCTACAAGGAAATAAGCAATAGGATAATTTGTACAAACTTTTATCTCAACTAACAAAAAGAAGATATAGTAATAAGAGTTTGTAAGAATGGTTAGTACAAGAGTAGAGAAGCTCATGTGAGTGCAACACATCAGATTTTTTAAATATACGTTATTTGGACTGAGGGAGTCTACTGCTTGTAGAGCTGTGCAAGTTTTGGGTGGAATACAATAACTCCTCTACTTACTGAAAGTACCTGGTAGAGAGGCTAACAATGACCAATAAAACAAACACACGAGTATCTCGAATATGGCTGATGTAACAATAAAGTTATTTGAAATATACACATCTGGGCTTTAATGAGCAACTGGTGAGGGCTTCAGAGGAAATCTCAAGATGTATTTCATTTTCCCATCAAATATTTGAATTTCATATATTTTAATTAAAATCGTGTCATCTGTTTCTCAGAAAATAAAAAGGACAACATTTGTGGTACGTGGAGTTTTTTGAAAAGCTTTATGTGTTATACATGAAGGATGCGTCGCCTAAACATTTAGTTCTGTGTTTAATCAAGCTTTGTTGTTGTATTACATTGTTCAGAGTTTTATTGGAACATATTCCTTTGTTTACTTGCTGTAAGTAAGTAGCAGAGACAATAAAGATAGACAATATCCCATAAGCTGTTTCCTTCCTCAGCGCCTGTCTTATCTACGTCCTGTTAAACGGACACAAATATTAAATATCAAGAAAAACAGAGTTCCTGGCAAATCACAGTGCTTTAAAACAAACACAGAGCAACACATTTGACTTTGTCAAACACTTGATTTACATTTAGCAAAAGTCATGTAAAACGTAGATGATTTCTGAGGACATTCCCAGGAAGTTCAAGACGTACATTTCATTTGACATGAAAACATCTTTAACATATGGAAATTTAATGGTACAGTTAGGGCCTCTTTCGAGAAAATCAGAATTTTCGAACAATGTTCCATGTTAAATTTAGTCAACAGTTTCGGTATTTTCTTGAAAAATGTTTGGACGAAACTGTACTTTAATAATCATGTTTTAAGCATAAGTGGAAACCCTTAAATCACTGTAAGGGTGACATTTCATATACTTAACACCACATTCAGGGTAGTCCTTGGTCGTGGGTTCAAACACGCGGAAGGCGATGGATAGACACACAGGCACATACGGACACACACACACACACACACACACACACACACACACACACAGAGAGAGAGAGAGACAGAGAGAGAGAGACAGACAGAGAGAGAAAAGTAACAGAATACTTTGAAAATTCCATCAGTAGTGCATGTAAGAAGTCCTTCAACTTTTCTACTCAGGAAAAATAACCACCTTCTTAACAGGACACGGGAAAATAAGCAGTTGTTATTATCGTCTTCAAATAAAAGACAGTCCTATGTGTACATGTGGAAAAGCAGAGACGAATGATGAATAGTGATCGAAATCCAGGCTCTAGTAATAATCAAATATCTACATGCATTCATGTTAAATTTAAATTATTATTAGAAAGTTTTGAGGTAATGTGTAGTTAGGGTAGATGGATTTATTTGAAAATGTTTGTGTGGCATCCAAATGTTGGTATTTAACTAGTTGTTATTTTCAGTTCTGCTGTTGACGCTTTCTTTAGTTAACGTGCTCCAGCGTAGTGTCATATCGGACGGCGAGTGAATGAAACGGGGGAAATGAGCCCGAGGTCCATAGAGCTTTAAGTTACCAGACATTCGTCTTCTCAGGATAAGGGAAAACCTCGGATAACTCATCCTAAGCGAGATTCGAACTCGGGAAGTGTTGGACGTGAGGCAGACACGCTGACACCACGCTACAGAGGCGGGCATGCTGCTTTTTTTTTTTTTTTTTGTTTGTTTAACGACGCTGTCAATTGCCAGGATCACATCAGCGTCGCCGGTGTGCCGGAATTTTGTCCCGCAGGAGTTCTTTTACTTGCCAGTAAATCTACTGACATGGAGCTGTCGTTTTTAAGCACACTTAAAAACCATTGGTCTGGGCCGGGTTTGAACCCGTGACCTTGGGAACAGTAGGCCAGCGTCTAACCAACTCAGCCACCCAGACCGACGGGGCATGCTGTTGACTAATAGAGAAATAGATGCACATGGTCATGTCACTTATTTAACATATTATTCGATTTAATAAAGTCACACTTTTGTTGAACACCAATAAGTGCTGCTTCAGGTTCAAATTTAATGACCTTATATAACATTGTGATGAATGACAGAAACACTTTCAAAAATAAAAAGCAGTGCAAATAGTTATCTCCGATAACACGGAAATATCTCAGAGAATGTTATTGGAAGGAAAATGTGTTTTAATGTCTATTACATTATTTGTGTAATTGCTTGTTTTGTCTGTGTCTTAGGGTTTACTGGTTATACAAAATACCTTCTGAAATGAAGATACTTAAACTTCCATAAACTTTCAAAACCCAGAAATACCAAAATCCAATAACTTAAATGTTAATTTGAGGAAGGGAATTTTAGTTGATATCCTTTTAAAATTGCTGCATGTAAATATCAATTTACTGCACATTCGCTACTCTGGTCTCAAAGACTCCGCACATAAACACACAAGAAGCTGCTTCTATAAAACGCTTTTCTTTATTTACCTATTCAGGAACACTCATAGTAATCCGAAGCATCACATACAATATTTCCTCACGTCCAGTAAATGCAGATGATATCTTACAATGTAGTTATGTTAGCAATCCTATGAGATATTCCCTAGTTGAGATGCAAGTTCTACCAATATGTATTATATATACGTATCGCATAACTCACACAAATAACAAGGAATAACTACGAAATGGTTCACTGCAAAAAACAATGTTTTACATAAATTGTATGCTTTAACAAGCTGTATTTTTTTACTTTCTCTACTGGTAAGTAGGGGAAGTACTGTATTCCACCCAAAAATTACATGCCGAGATTTCACCGGAACTATATGTTTTGAGACCCCTAAATCCAAAAAGAAGCATTTTTCGAAAAAGGTCCGTGCGCGCGCGCTTGTGTGTGTGTATCGGACTTTGGATAGCGTAACTCAAAAACGAAAAGTAGTTTGAAAACCAAAGTTGGTATTTAAGTTTAATGTCTTTCAAGGATGCGATACGAAGGTTTTGAAGAAAATAGCCCCACCCTAAACTACCCTTTATATGGACAATTTTTCGAAAATTTTTATTTTCTTGAAAATGGCTCTAACGATTTTGATCAAAATGTCATATATTTGAAATATTTGTATGCCAAATGAAATGTATATCTTGAATTTTCTGACTATAGCCCCTGTAGTCGTATTTACTCTGGACGACTTTTGCATAACTAGTAAACCGATAGAGATACACCAAATCATACTGTACAAAAAATGTAGATATTTCTAAAATACACAATTTCTGTCCGAATAAATTGCGGAGAAAGAAAATCGTGTCCAACATAAAACTCTCAGCAGCATAACGCCAAAACGAACCTTGATTAAACACAGAACTAAATGAGAGGTAGAATTGGAACTAAAAAGTCAATGCCGCAGCTGCAATTTGAACCACAGATCCTCCGCTTTCCAAGCGGTGCCCTAACCAGTACGCTACTGTGAATCACAATTATAAGCTACTGTAAAGTGAGTGAGTGAGTGTGAGAGTGAGTGTGTGAGTGAGTGAGAGTGAGTGAGTGACTGTGTGAGTGAGTATGTGAGTCTGTGAGTTAGTGAGTGAGTGTTTATGTTGAGTGAGTGACTGAGTGAGTGAGTGTGTGTCTGAGTGGGTGTGTGAGTGAGTGAGCGAGTGAGACGGTGAGTGTGTGTGTAAGTGAGTATGTGAATGAGTGAGAGAGTGAGTGTTTGGGTGAGTGAGTGTGTGTAAGTGGGTGAGTGGGTGAGTGAGTGTGTGAGTGACTTTATGAGTGAGTGTGTGGGTGACTGTGTGAGTGAGTGTGTGAGTCATTATGTGAATGAGTGTGTGAGTGAGTGAGTGAGTGTGTGAGTGAGTGAGTGTGTGAGTCAGTGAGTGTGTGAGTGACTGTGAATGAGTGAGTGTTTGAGTGAGTGAGTGAGTGAGTGAGTGTGTGAGTATGTGAATGAGTGAGTGAGTGTATGAGTGAGTGAGTGAATGTGTGAGTAAGTGAGTGAGTATGTGAGTGAGTGTGTGAGTAAGTGTGTGAGTCAGTGTGTGAGTGAGTGTGTGAGTGAGTGAGTGTGTAAGTGAGCGTGTGAGTGACTGTGTGAGTGACTGTGTGAGTCAGTGTGTGAGTGAGTGACTGAGTGAGTGTGTAACTGAGTGTGAATGAATGAGTGTTTGAGTGAGTGAGTGTGTGAGTGTGTGAGTGAGTGAATGTGTGAGTCAGTGTGTGAGTCAGTGTGCGAGTGAGTGAATGTGTGAGTCAGTGTGTAAGTGAGTGTATGAGTGTGTGAGCGAGTGAGTGAATGAGTGAATGAGTGTGTGAGTGAGTGAATGAGCGAATGAGTGAGTCAGTGTGTGAGTGGCTGTGTGAGTGTGTGTGTGGGTGAATATGTGAATGAGTGTGTGGGTCAGTGAGTGAGTGTGTGAGTGAGTGTGTGAGTGACTGTGAATAAGTGAGTGTTTGAGTGAGTGAGTGAGTGTGTGAGTGAGTGAGTTATGAGTGAATGAGTGAATGTGTAAGTGAGTGAGTATGTGAGTGAGTGTGTGAGTGTGTGAGTGTGTGAATCAGTGTTTGAGTCAGTGTGTGAATGTGTCAGTGAGTGTGTGAGTGACTGTGTGAGTGAGTGTGTGATTGTGTGAGTGAGTGTGTGAGTGAGTGAATGAGTGAGTGAGTGTGTGGGTGTATGAGTGAGTGAGTGTATGAGTGAGTGAGTGTGTGAGTGAGTGAATGAGTGAGTGAATGAGTGAGTGAGCGAGACAGTGAGTGAGTGTGTGAGTGAGTGAGTGAGTGTGTGAGTGTATGAGTGAGTGTGTGGGTGAGTGCGTGAATGAGTGAGTTTGTGAGTGAGTGAGTGAGCGAATGAGTGAGTGAATGAGTGAGTGAGCGAGACAGTGAGTGAATGTGTGAGTGTGTGTGAGTGAGTGTGTGAGTGTGTGAGTGAGTGTATGAGTGAGTGTGTGAGCGAGTGAGTGAATGAGTGAGTTTGTGAGTGAGTGAGTGAGTGAGCGAGTGAGTGAGTGAGTGAGTGAGTGAGTGAATGAGTGAGTGAATGAGTGAGTGAGCGAGACAGTGAGTGAGTGTGTGAGTGAATGAGTAAGCGAGTGAGTGAGAAGGGGTTTAAGGGTCCGTCGACAACTAGGTCATGTAGCCCCGAGCAACTGTAAAGCCCACAATTATTTAAAAACCTTTTTCTAGTATCAGTTATATTCGACATATCGACTGTGAGGCACTTAGAGGAAGCAGCGTAAGTGTTCCATCCAAAAACTGCAATATATACATTAATTTCACCAAAAATGTCTGTTTTGCTGGTCTCTGAATTCCAATAAGGCATTTTTGGCAGACATATTGCGGTGTGTTTGAGTCTGTGTGTATGTCTGAATGGTTGTGTATATGCTTGTATGTGTTTGTATGTCTGTGTGCATATGTGTGTGTGCGCGTGCTTGTCTGTGAACAGTATAAAACAAAAGCCATAGCAAACTTGGTTACAGCATCTTCCCAGAATGTAGAATATTTTCAAAGACCTCTCCCCGTTTCAAACTACTCTTTACATGGAACACCTTTTTCTCCAATTTAAATTATCACAATAAAAACAATGAAAATTCAGATAGGTACTACATTTCACAAAAGTAAATACCCATCTTCAGTGAGACGTGCGCGAAGGGTCACCTAACTCTCAGGCGTGCTTGTATAGGTGGTATGAGAATTAAGTTAGTCATATGCTTCCCTTGCTGCTCGGAGGACATAGCAGCCATGTCACCTCGCAACTCACCTCACCTCGTGGTTTGGAAAAGCAGTATTTCAGCAATCCTTATACATTAACGGGCAAAATTGCAGATTCAACTTCAGTGAATCTGCAGAACATATGTTCTTATGGTGTTTCTGTTAAGTTGTGGAGTAGAACTAAACCATTTCAGTGTTGGTGCTAGACTTGCACAACGTGAGCACGCCTAAACCGTGTATTCGCTATAGGTGAGCTGGCTAAGACGTGCTCTGTCAAATAAACAGTGTGGGAGGACATGTATTCGAATCCCGTTTAACATATTCCTTTTTATTTCCCTTTTTCTTTTTTCTTTCTTAACGGGAATTTATATAACCCGTGCGAAATATAAACTTATACAAACTAATTGACTCTATTTCTAATAAAGCTCCTCCTTTTGCTATTTTTATTCTGCGTACTGTTGTACCTTTCCCACTGTCTTATAAATGCTGCAGTATGATGGAAATTTTACAAATGAATGCTTCCTAAGATATCAATTGCTGAAAATGAAGCAGGAAGCACGCATACCTCAATTGTCAAACATTCCCCTTGAAATTAATATTTCCCTTAGAACATTCACATTCAAAAGCATCTCTATGAATTTCGTAGGCTATAACCATATTAAAATATATAAGCGTGTAATAGTGTAAATTACCAGATCTGGATGCCAGTGAGTATGATACATTAAACAGAACAGAATGCAGTTGTTGAAGCAACCTTTGCACCCAGCAAGGTTGTCATGTCGTTATTTCCAAGCAGACACAACGTTGCCATGTCCCCATTAACTCAATTTGTAGCAGTGTGCCTTCTTCTGATTTTCCGTACCTGATAAAAAGCTGTAGAGAACTAAACACGTTTGTTAATCTTGTATTGCAGAAAATAAACTTGCGAAAGGTGAGGATCGAACCCCTGGCAGCCAGCAGTTCTGAACTTCACAGTCAACGACGAAGCGCTCTTGGCTACTCGTCAGCTGGACCTTTGCGCTGTATCATATGGTACTAAGCTTGCTGTCACTACCTTAGCAGCTAATTTCACCGCACGGCGGAAAGTTCGTGTGCACGTGAAAAATGGTTTAAAAATTTGCGTTTCTCTTTCTAGGTACTCACTTACATTTATTTAGAGGAATAATGAAGGAGAATATTCATATAACAAGCATGAGTATCGTAGTATTTACATAGTGTGGAGTTCTAGTTCGTTTAGTTTACTTTTATTAATGAGAGACAAATTTGATGGAAATCATTAATATTAGTAATCAATTTATGTGTATTACCAACTCAGAATATACGCCTATCTTCAAAAACAGTAACATCCTTGAGATGTTACCTGTCTTGGAGAACCCTTTTAAAAAGCATCACTTTTGAAACATTTATTTTATTTAATATTTCTAACACTTAAAAGTGCTTCTAATGGAAGAGCCTCATTTCTTCTGTGCAAATAAAGTGATTATCACAGCACATTTTAATTCCTTCAGTACACATAACACTTGGTATCATCAAAAACTTTGCTAAAAAGTTGGACCTAAGTGGACTGGCATTCAAATACCTAGTTACAAAACTTCCCAGCATTATTGATGCCCAGTTAAAGGAAGAAATTTTTGTTGCCCCACAGATTCATCAAGTTCAGCAAGAACAGATAAATGAACACCTTTTAAATGATGCTAAGCAAGAGGCTTGGATTTCTTTCAGAGAAGTCGTCAAAACATTTTTGGGAAACAAAGGAGCTGGAAACTATGATAATCTTGATATAAATTTGCTATGATCTTATCATAAAATGTGATGCATTTAAATTACACTTTTTACACTCCCATCTAAATTGTTTTGCTTAAAGTTGTGAAGCGATGAACTTGGCGAACATTTGCACCAACAAATATCATTAATGGGAAAACGTTACCAGGGAAAGTGAAGTGCAAGAATGCTTGCTTACTACTGTTGAACAGTCATCACGGATGGTCCTCAACTCCACTACAAGAACAAAGCAAATAGAAAGCATATTTAGTAAAGGTAAGTGAACACGAATATGTTTTACAAGACATCAGATTTTCATATAAAATATTACTGTTGTGTTTTTTCATTAATATTATTCTCAAACCAGAACCAATCTAGTATTCTTGTTGTCATATTCGTGTTTAGTGTGGTGTAACCCATAAGAAAAGTGAGGTGTCATTCATGACCCAAACAAAAGGTAAAATTTTGTTGTCCAGTGTAATCTTTCAGAGCGTGATTATTTAAAAACCTCAACTGAACATATGAAACAGTTAAACAGTTTCGGTTGCAAATGAAATCAAAGTAATTATTGGTGCTCCTTGTTTGCAGGACGTTAAAACACAAAACTTTGTGCTGTGTTAATCTTTTGATTTGCACAGAAAAAAGAGGCTCTTGCATTAAAAGCACTTTTAAGTGCTAGAAATATTAAATAAAATAAATATTTAAAGTGATGTGTTTTAAAAGGGTTCTGCAAGGCAGGTAACGTCTTAAAGACGTTACTGTTCTTGAAGATAGGCGTATCTTCTGCGTAGGTAATAAATTAATTTAATTATTGATATTCGTGATTTCAATCGCATTTGTATGTCATTAATAAAACTAAACTAAACGAACCTAAACTCTACACTAAACACTGCAATACTCATGCTTGCTATAGAAATATTCTCCTTCATTATTCCTCTGAATAAATGTAAGCGAATACTTAGAAAAAGAGACAGCAATTTTTAAACCATTTCTAAAGGTGTACACGAACTTTCCGACTTGCAATGAAATTAGCTGCTAAGGTAGTGACAGCGAGCTTAGTATCATATGATACAGCGTGAAGGTCCAGCTGACGAGTAGCCAAGAGCGCTTTGTCGTTGACTGTGAAAATCAGAACTGCTAGTTGACGGGGGTTCGATCCTCGTCTTTCGCATGTTTATTTTCTGTAATACAAGATTAACAAACGTGTTTAGTTCTCTACAGCTTTTTGTCAGGAACGGAAAATCAGAAGAAGGTAGGTACACTGCTACAAATTGAGTTAATGGGGACACGGCAACGTTGTGTCTGCTTAGAAATAACGACATGACAACCTTGCTGGATGCAAAGGTTGCTTCAACAACTGCATTCTGTTCTGTTTAATGTGTCATACTCACTGGCATCCAGATATGGTAATTTACACTATTACACGCTTATATATTTTAACATGGTTATAGCCTACGAAATTCATAGAGATGCTTTTGAATGTGAATGTTTTAAGGGAAATATTAATTTCAAGGGGAATGTTTAACAATTAAGGTAGGCGTGTTTCCTGCTTCATTTTCAGCAATTGATATCTTAGGAAGCATTCATTTGTAAAATTTCCATCATACTGCAGCATTTATAAGACGGCGGGAAAGGTTACAACAGTACGCGGAATAAAAATACCTAAAGGAGGAGCTTTATTAGAAATAGAGTCAATTAGTTTGTATAATTTTATATTTCGCACGGGTTATATAAATAATAATGTTCCCGTTAAGAAAGAAAAAAGAAAAAGGGAAATACAAAGGGAATAAGTTAAATGGGATTGGAACCCATGCCCTCCCACACTGTTCATTTGAAAGAGCACGTCCTAGCCAGCTCAGCTATAGCAAATACACGGCTTAGTCGTGCTCACGTCTTGTAGTCTAGCACCAAAACTGGAATCGTTTAGTTCTAGTCCACAACTTAACAGAAACACCATAAGAACATATGTTCTGCAGGTTCACTGAAGTTGAATCTGCAATGTTTGCCCGTTAATGTATAAGGTTTGCTGAAATATTGCTGTTCCAAACTACGAGGTGATGTAAGTTGTGAGGTGACATCGCTGCCATGTCCTCCGAGCAGCAAGGGAAGCGTATCACTAATTTAATTCTCATACCACGTATGCAAGCACGCCTGAGAATTAGGTGACCCTTCGCGAACGTCTCACCAAAGATGGCTATTTACTTTTGTGAAATGTAGTACCCATCTGAATTTTCCTTTAATCAAAGTGGAATACGTTGTTTTTATTGTGATTATTTAAATTGGAGAAAAAGGTGTTCCATGTAAAAAGTAGTTTGGAACGGGGAGAGGTTTTTGAAAAAATTGTACATTCTGGGAGGATGCTGTAACCAAGTTTGCTACGGCTTTTGTTTTATACTGTTCACAGACAAGCACGCGCACACACACACATATGCACACATACATACAAACACACACAAACATATACCTACACATATTCAGACATACACACAGACACACAAACACACCGTAATATGTCTACCAAAAATGGCTTATTGAGATTCAGGGACCAGCAAAACAGGCATTTTTTGTGAAATTAGTGTAGGTATTCCAGTTTTTGGATGGAACACTTACGCTGTATGCTGTAAGTGCATGACAATCAATATGTAGCATATAACTGATACTAGAAAAAGGTTTTTAAATAATTGTGGGCTTTAGAGTAGCTTGGGCTCACATGACCTAGCTGTCGACAGGCCCTTAAATCCCTTCTCACTCACTCACTCATTCACTCACACACTCACTCAATCATACACTCACTTACACACTCACTCACACACTCACTCACTCATACACTCACTCACACACTCACTCACATACTCACACTCACACACTCACTCATTCACACTCACTCACTCACACACTGACTCACACTTTCACACACTCACTCACTGAAACACTCACTCATTCACACTCACTCACACGCTCGCTCACACACTCACTCACCCACACACACTCACTCACTCACACACACTCACTCACTCACACACTCACTCTCTCACTCACTCACACACTCACTTACACACACTCGCTCACACACTCACACACACTCACTCACCCTCTCACTCACTCATACACTCACTCTCACACACTCACTCATTCACTCATTTACATACAGACACTCACTCACTAACTCACACACTCACTCACTCACAGTCACTCACTCTCTCACTCGCTCACTCACTCACACACTCATTTACACACAGACACTCACTCACTAACTCACACACTCACTCACTCACTCACTCACAGTCACTCACTCTCTCACTCGCTCACTCACTCACACACACACTCACACGCTCACTCACTCACGCACTCACTCACACGCACACTCACACACACTCACTCACATACACTAACACACACACTCATTGACTCATTCACTCACTCACTCACTTTACAGTGGCTTATAATTGTAATTCACAGTAGCGTATTGGTTAGAGCATCGCGTGGTAAGCGGAGGATCTGTGGTTCAAATCCCAGCTGTGGCACTGAATGGTTTAGTTCCAATTCTACCTGTCATTTAGTTCTGTGTTTAATCAAGCTTTGTTTTGGCGTTATGCTGTTGAGAGGTTTATGTTGAACACAATTCTTTCTCCGCAATTTATTCAGACAGAAAATGTGTATTTTAGCAATATCGACATTTTTTGTACAGTATGATTTGGTGTATCTCTATCGGTTTACTAGTTATGCAAAAGTCGTCCAGAGCGAATACGACTACCGTATTCTGGCTATAGCCAGAAAATTCCAGATACACATTTCATTTGGCATAAAAATATTTCAAATATATGACATTTTGATCAAAATCGTTAGAGTCATTTTCAAGAAAATCAAAACCTTCGAAAAATTGTCCATATAAAGAGTAGTTTAGAATGGGGCTATTTTCTTCGAAACCTTCGTGTCGCATCCTTGAGAGACATTAATCTTAAATACCTACTCTGGTTTTCAAACTACTTTTCGTTTTTGAGTTATGCTATCCACAGTCTGACACACACACGCGCGCGCGCGGGCGCACTGGCGCATGGGCCTTTTTCGGAGAATGCTTCTTTTTGGATTTAGGGGTCTCAAAATATATATTTCCGGTGAAATCTCGGCATAGAATTTTTGGGTGGAATAAAATACTTCGCTTACTTGCCAGAAGAGAAAGTAAAAATGTACAGCTTGTTAAAGCATACAATTTAGGTAAAAAAATTTTTTTTTTGGAGTGAACCATTTCGTAGTTATTCCTTGTTATTTGTGTGAGTTATGCGATACGTATATATAATACATATTGGTAGAACATGCATCTCAACTAGGGAATATCCCATAGGATTGCTACCATAATGTAACATTGTAAGGTATCACCTACATTTACTGGATGTGAGGAAATATTGTATGTGATGCTTCGGATTACTATGAGGGTTCCTGAATAGGAAAATAAAGAAAAGCCTTTTATACAAGCAGCTTCTTGTGTGTTTATGTGCGGAGTCTTTGAGACCAGAGTAGCGAATGTGTAGTAAATTGATATTTAAATGCAGCAATTTTAAAAGGAAATCAAATAAAATTCCCTTTCCCAAATTAACATTTAAGTAACGGGATTTTGGAATTTCTGAATTTTGAAAGTTTATGGAAGCGGGGTTTTAAGTATCTTCACTTCAGAAGGTATTTTGTATAACCAGTAAACTCTAAGACATAGACAAAACAAGCAATTACACAAATAATGCAATAGACATTAAAACACAGTTTCTTTCAAATAACGTTCTCTGAGATATTTCCGTGTTATTGGAGATAACTATTTGCACTGCTTTTCATTTTTTACTTTCTCTACTGGTAACTGGTAACCTACTTTTCGTTTTTGAGTTATGCTAGCCATAGACACACAGACACAGACACGGACACACACAGACCTTTTGCTAAAAATGCTTTTTTTTTTTTTTTTTTTTTTTTTTTTTTTTTTTTTTTTTGATTCAGAGGTTCTCAAAACTTATATTTCCGGTGAAATCTCGACATCGAACTTTTGGGTGGAATACAATACTTCCCCTACTTACCAGTAGAGAAAGTAAAGAAGTTATGCAGAATGCAGAGAAAGCTTCTGAAGGGGATTTATTGTCATCGCTGGTTACTGAGCTGCTAAAAAGGCCAAGATAAATATCAAGTATTATCAGTGTGAGATTCTCACCCCAAATTACCACATTGAAATCTCGGCTCTCTATGCGAGAGACCAAAACATTGCCTGGGTGCATCAAGTTAAGGCGTCCACTCACACCTCAGTTTCCACTGTCGTATTGTTGCAAAGAACAGAGCAGCATCTATTCCGTTGAGCAAGATCCCAGTGGAATCTCCTCATGTCTCCCCAATGGATGTTTCACCTTTAGACTCTTGAAAAGCGCATTGGGAAGTAGGCGCTCTCAAACAAGAAAGCCTGTAAAGAGGAGTGGAAACTTCTGGACGCGGCTGCACTCGCAAGAGCCTGCGTCAGTGGAAACTGAGTGCAGAGCAATTGCTCGGATGAAGGGACAACAAATAGAGCATGATCGCTGATCGAGACATGGCATTTCGTAACGTACGAACAAAGTCAAACTGTAATTGTATTATAGAGTATGGAACATTAAACTAAGGCAACTCAGCGGAAATTAAATGAATATTCCTTATACATAACAACATTATGTGAATAATTTCCAACACCCATAGCAGAAACTGTTACAAAGATCTCTTTGAAGAAGATTGAAGATATTAACTGTACTTTGCATGTATATTTCTTAAGGTTAAACATTTTTGTATGCAATTGAGATTGGAAAACTCAAACCCAGAGTGTGAATGTTTCAGAAATTGCTAACCACAAGAAACATATTTGGCATAAATTGTGGCTTTAACGAAGTCTAAATTGCTGTGCAATGAGTTTGCCTAACTCTTATATTCTACCAGTTATACAAAAGTAATTCAGGCTTATAGGCACTTCATAGGCTAAATCCAGAAACTTTATAACTTATAGGCACATTTTATTTGTCAGGAAAATATATCAAAGCAAGGTCATTTAATCAAAACACAATAGGCATTTTGAGAAAATCTAAATCGTCAAAAAATAGAGGCTGGTTTCCAAGGAGCGTCTTTTGAAATTGTTTGCTTCACATCCATGGATAATAGTGAGACTACATACCAACTTTGTTATTTAACAAACATTTCGGTTTGTGTTGACTGCTTTCAATTCATTGTCCTCATACACTTGTGTAATTTATTGTCAGAGGCAGAAAACATTTCGATCCGAGTATGAACCTTGCTCCGGAAGTAAACTGAGGAATGGGAACCGCACAAGTTCCGGTCTGGACGCTCCTTCCAGTGACGTCACAGAAAGCTGTGGTCTTAACCGGAAGCTAACTATGCATACATTTTTCCACATTTTGCTGGAAACTACGCAATATCCACACACTTCAAGCTTTAACATATAGTTTGAAATAATAAGCAAGCTTTTAAAATATTTCCATGACAATGAGGGGCGTAGAGTCGATGGATGTGAGAGGCCCGAAGCCCGAAATACTGCAGATTTGTATTTAACGCGTGGGAAAGTATGTCCTCCGAAAATACTCGCATATCGTACTTTTTATCTAGTCATTTATTTTCTATTTTTGAAAGTTGAAACACCAGTACTGGAATATATTTTTGGCACCCTTAGTGTGGACCTTGGCCACTGTATTCCTAGCGTTGACCTTGGCCACTACATTGTTAAGAATTAAAACATGTATAAGCCATTTCAATATTATAGTTCATGAAAGTGAACCATGGCTGTAATCACATAGTATGCAAAAAACGACCAAAATGTTTGGGATGAACCGCGGAATGGAATGTTCATTGGATAATAATGAGTAAAAGCTCTCAGTTGAACAGCATAACAATGAAGAACAGAGCTTCACTTTCTCATTTTGTACGGGATGTCGTATTTTTCTAGGAAAACAGCCACTTGCTTTTCATGGTCACTATGATAATGAGGGACCTTCAAACAGAAGCAATTACCTATATTGAATATTTAAATGAACTAGCAATAATTGACGCCTGTCTATCAGAGCATTCGGAAAACTCGACTGTTGTTCGTGCAACTTGACCTGTTGAGCGACTGTGAGTGACGTCATGACACATGGAATTAAAATGCCTTCTTTGTTTCATTGTTGTTCATATTAGATGAACCTCCTCCAGACATTAATAGCGAAGAACAACTCTACCATTCGTTACGGAAATGTTGAAGAAACGTAAGTTCCTACAAAAAAGTGGATTATCATTCCAACATTTCTGAGTATTTCTTTCAGACAGTGACAAAAAGATGACAATTCCAAAGGGAAATTGGATCATACGAGTATGTTAACGAACTTACCAGTATCTCTTGGGTTACATAGCCAAGTGAGTCAGTCAGGCTACGTCCACCACTGATGACGACATCATGTTGAATGAATAATATATCATCTTGTATAACTGCTAAACTTAAATCAGAAAAAGAAGACAGACAAAAAATGTGATGTGTTGCATTAACTGAATTTCTCTACTCTTGTACTATGTTTATTCTATCGACTTGATGTTAATAGAGATAAACCTTTACACATTGCCTGAGAGACCTCTACGTGTAGGTAATTAAACTAGAGTGGTTAACCAGCTATGAGTCATTCTCTGAAGATGCCCAACGCAGTCTTGGTCGAAACGTCGAAAATTCATCGTCTGGATCACGGTCTACAAGCCCGAAATCTACCATCCATTGGTTGAAATCTTCTATTACACAGCTTTATTCCTCCCCCATTATAAACTAATGCTGGAATAATCAGAGAATACCACAGGTTAGTCCAGAACACTAACCTATTGTTTGTTTTATAGGATGATGTCTGGAGTGTTATACTGTTTGCTGATAACAAGCATTGTCAGTTCAGTCACATGTTCAAAAATGTGACCTGAAGGTTGTAACAATATAATGTCAACATGTATTGTTTGTTTTATAGTATAATGTAGGGAGTGTTATACTACTTGCTGACAACAAGCATTGTGAACTCAGTTATATCTTCAACAATGTGTGCTCAAGGTTGTAACTGTACAATGTCAACATGTATTGTCTGTTTTATAGGATGATGTCTGGAGTGTTATACTACTTGCTGACAAGTTTGATGATGTCAACCACACGTTCAACAATGTGACCTAAAAGTTGTAACAATATAATGTCAACATATATTGTTTGTTTTATGGGATGATATCTGGAGTGTTATACTACTTGCTGATAACAAGGATTATGAGCTCAGTTATATCTTCAACAATGTGTCCTGAAGGTTGCGACTGTACATACGTCACCATCGTCCAGTGTTTCGGAGCCTCTGTGTTCCACTTCAGCTCTGCAACATTTGCAGTACTTAATACCTATTTGGTAAAAAAGGCTGACACCTTCTAACAATAACATGTCTATAATAGATGCAAATGCGTTCTCAGACTTCACTTCCTTGGAAAGCTTAGAGATTTCTACAAATGATATAACAGAACTTCCGGAAGGAATTTTAGACTCATTCGTGAACCTTTCTGATAAGCTTCTTACAGAAATATCACCAAACAGATTTGTCTCACTGCATAATCTTGAAGTACGTTGTTTGCAGAGGAACCAAATATCTTCCATAAGTAAGGAAAGTTTCAATGGGTTACATAACGTCACGAAACTTTACTTGCGAAGCAACCAACTTGAAGTCCTAGAAGAACAAGTGTTTGAACACTTACATTCAGTAAAGATAATGTCCCTAAGCAACAATCTCATTTCTCACCTTCAGGGAGACGTTTTCAATAGACTACCTCAACAAGACAAATCTCTGGTTAGATAGTAATAAACGTACTAGAATTACAGACACTGCTTTTGCTGCTTGTCAAACACTTCAAATGTTGGATCTCAATAATAATGCTAGCATTATTGAAATATTTAGTAAGGCATTTCATGGGTTGCACAATCTTGAGCAGGTGTCTTGATCTGGACAAAAACAGGCTTATTAATCTTTACACATGTATCTTTATGGGACTGACAAAACTTTATTTACCGATTCTTGATAACAATAATTTAACAACCATTGAAGCAGAAACATTTGAACTGCTGAGAAATAATTCCTACACATACATCTCAAGAAATCTTTTGAACTGCAGCTGTTCTCTAAGGAGCTCTGGCTGCACTGGACTGAGCAACAAGGATGTTTCTTGTAATCTCCCAAAAGGAGAAGTATTAACTCATGTTGTGAAGTTGACAGTCATTCTTCAAGAAGAAAGAACTTATTACACTCGTATTACTTTGTGTTATTGACATTTTGTGTTAATGTGCTATCTATTCTTACATAAAATAAAGCAGGAATATATATGAAAATAAAGCAACTCAAAACCCTATTACTATAACAAAACTCTAACCGTAACTCTTACTTTCTCCGCTATGTATAGTAAGCAGGGGAAGAATTCTGATGTGTCCAAAAATTTCATGTGGATATTTCACCAGAAATATATGTTTCGAGGCCCCCAGAATCCAAAAAAGCATTTTTAGAAAATGTACAGTGTGTGTATGTGTGTGTGGATGTGTGTGTGTGTGTGTGTGTGTGTGTGTGTGTGTGTGTGTCTTAATTTGAGCAGCATAAGTCAAAAGCGAAAAGTCGGTTGAAATCCAAATCTGGTACTTAAGCTTTAATATCTTTCAAGGGTGCGACGCGAATATTTTGAAGAAAATTCCTCCACCATAAGTCTCAGTTGGCTAGCAAAATTATGATTTTTTGAAAACTGGTTCTAGAGATTTTGATGAAAATTATAAATGTTTCAGGTATGTTTATGGGAAATGAAATGCATATTTCCACTACATCATGAGCAAAATGTCCAGGCTTGGTAGAAACAATGGCACAGTGCCATATCATTCAGTAATACTGTAATGTGTTCACGTGCCAGCGCCTGCCTGGCACATAGAATGTACGTATCTATCTGAAACAACTGATGAGTAAGACCCAGAGGAAATGTCTGCTCCAACTGACAGAGACATTTTCTACCAGCAGCCGGTAGACCGGTAGGTAATATTAGGACTGTTACCACTGTGAGATAAATAGCACCTTGTGTCGGAGTGGGACGAGTGTCACATTCTCTCAAAGTTAGAAGAACGTCTCAAAATGAAGCACTTGCACCCGGCACGTGGACTGATCACGGTCGTACATACCTCCATGGATTCCAACTCAGTGAGCTGCAGATGCGGGGCTAGGGAGACGGTATGGGAATGTCCGCTCACAGATTCCTACACAATCAGAGCATCTACCAAATTATAAGGTACAGGAAACAGTGGACATGGGTCAACAAGACCCCAGATGCGGGGCTAGGGAGACGGTATGGGAATGTCCGCTCACAGATTCCTACACAATCAGAGCATCTACCAAATTATAAGGTACAGGAAACTGTGGACATGGGTCAACAAGACACCAGACGCCTGCTCTACCACACCCAGAGTCCTCTACATGCAGAGAAGACACTCAATTATATGTATATAAATGTAAATTAAATTTACCAGAGTGTAATTAACAATGTAAAACGAATCAACTTTATAAGAAAGTAAAATAAAGACAGGAACACAATCTGGTTTTTACAACAGGTACCAAACTTCCCGATTTATAATTAAAAAGGAATTAGATCACTTCTAGCAACTTCGAGATACACATTACATTTTTTCATCAAATATCTTAAATTCGTTCTATTTTAGATAAAATCCTTGTTACATTTTAACCAATTGAAAGATAAAATTTATGTTCTGTAGAGAGTTTTGATAAGTCTAATGCCATATGAAAGATGTTGAACATCCACACTTAGTTCTGTGTTTAATCAAGCTTCGTTTTTGCGTTGTGCTGTTGAGAGTCTTATGTTGAAGACAATTCTTTCTCTGCTTGTTTAAGAACGTTACAGAGGCAATAAAAATAGACAATATTCCATGAACTGTTTCCTTCCTTATCGCGGTTCTTATCAATATCCTGTTAAACGCAACAGAAATGTGAAATGTCAAAAACAGTTTTCTGGTAAATCAGAGTGATTATTTCAAATATACACAAATACTCGTATATTTAGTTGTAGCAGTCTTCTGTTGACAAAGTAACATTTTCTCATTATTTTGTATCAAATATGTCAAGAGCGATTAGTGTCAGTAATGTAAGTTCCGATAAAATTGTCCACCTAATAATACCGTTGGTGTCATTTGGACCTAAAGAGTCTATTGTAACCCATTTGTCATTCAATGGGTTATTAACATTACAGAAACCGTTGTGAGATTATTCCTTGGTTATATATTTAGTACTTTTAAATATGAAATGTTGCACTCACATGATATTCTCTACTCGCTCATGTACAATTCCTACATCAACTTCATGTGAATCGAGATGATAATTAGGATTTATACTTTTCTTGTAGGTGAGTGCAAGTGGAATATGGGAACTTAGTCGCCCTTGTACGATAGTGGAACCCATTAAGAGCTACCGGCTATGTGATGCCTTGAAATGCTTGCATGATTAAAAATAAAATAAAAATAACGTATTCCTCTTTGGTTAAAGGAAAATGCAGATAGGAACATAACAAGTATTATCTCGGAAATTGTTAATTCCACAAACAATTATACGGTCCTCAGCTGTCTCGGTCATGCAATGCGAATAACGTAACACTGTAAGCTTAAGGAATAGCGAAATATATTATGAACTGGTCACTATCTGATGGCTTACAATTTCGTTCTCTTTGAATGACCAAGAGGGCAACACATATGTTATTTGAGAAAATGTGTTGAACATTGAAGCCAATAGCAAGAACTACATCGGAAATAAAAGAAAACGGAAAGAGAACTGGTTTTTACACAGTAAGACTTTGTCTATCGTGTGGAAAACATCAGAGACTATTGCCAGAAAATTCAAGATATACAGTTCATTCGTCATTAAACTATCATAAACATATAGTAATTCAATCAAAGTGATTAGAGCTATTTTTCAGGATCAAAATTTTGGAAAAGTGGTCCAGATGAACATCAGATTTATGAAAACGTTTCTGGGCTATCGTTGAAATATACCTAACTTAATACCTAGATTGTTATAGCCTTTCCACTTTAGAGTTATAAGGTTCACAGACAGACAGCAGACAGACACACAGACAGACAGGCCGGCAAGAAGGCAAACAGACAGACAGGCAGGCAGATAGACAGACAGACAGGCTGACAGGCAGGCAGATAGACAGACAGGCAGGCAGATTTACACACAGACAGACAGGCTGACAGGCAGGCAGATAGACAGACAGACAGACAGGCACAACAGATACACAGACAGGCAGGCAGATAGACAGACAGACAGGCAGACAGGCAGACAGATAGACAGGCAGGCAGATAGACAGACAGACAGACAGGCAGACAGACTGACAGGCAGGCACGACAGATAGACAGACAGACAGGCAGACAGGCAGGCAGATATACAGACAGAGAGACAGGCAGACAGATAGACAGACAGGCAGACAGATAGACAGACAGGCAGACAGACAGGCAAGTAGACAGGCAGGTAGGCAGATGGACTGACAGACATGCCGGCACATAGACAGACAGACAGGCAGACAGACAGACAGACAGGCAGACATACAGGCAGGTAGGCAGATAGACAGACAGGCAGGCAGGCAGATAGACAGACAGGCAGGCAGACAGACAGAAAGGCAGATAGACAGGCAGACAGGCAGGCAGATAGAAAACAGACAGACCGGCAGACAGACAGGCAGGTAGACAGGCAGGTAGGCAGACAGACAGACACAAGGGCCGACAGATAGACAGACAGGCAGACAGACAGGCACATAGACAGGCAGATAGACAGACAGACATACAGGCAGGTAGGGAGATAGAAAAACAGACAGGCAGGTAGGCAAATAGACCGACAGACAGGCAGGTAGGCAGATAGATAGACAGACAGGTAGGTAGGCAGATCGACAGACAGACCAACAGATAGGCAGATAGACAGACAGGCAGGTAGACAGATAGACAGACAGACAGGTAGGTAGGCAGATAGACAGACAGACAGGCAGGTAGGCAGATAGACAGATACATAGGCAGGTAGGTAGGCAGATTGACAGACAGACATTCAGGTAGGCAGATAGACAGACATGCATGTAGGCAGATAGACAGGCAGACAGGCAGGTAGGCAGATAGATATACAGACATCCAGGTAGGCAGATAGATGAGACAGACAGGCAGGTAGGCAGATAGACAGACAGATACGAAGGTAGGCAGATGGACAGACACACAGGCAGGCTGATAGGCAGATAGACAGACAGACATTCAGGTAGGCAGAAAGACAGAGAGACAGGCAGGTAGGCAGATAGACAGACAGACCAACAGATAGGCAGATAGACAGACAGGCAGGTTGACAGATATATAGACAGACAGGTAGGTAGGCAGATAGACAGACAGACAGGCAGGTAGGCAGATAGATAGATACACAGGCAGGTAGGTAGGCAGATTGACAGACAGACATTCAGGTAGGCAGATAGACAGACATGCATGTAGACAGATAGACAGGCAGACAGGCAGGTAGGCAGATAGATATACAGACATCCAGGTAGGCAGATAGATGAGACAGACAGGCAGGTAGGCAGATAGACAGACAGATACGCAGGTAGGCAGATGGACAGACACACAGGCAGGCAGATAGGCAGATAGACAAACAGACATTCAGGTAGGCAGATAGACAGACAGACAGGCAGGCAGGTAGGCAGATAGACAGACAGCCAGGCAGGTAGGCAGATGGACAGACACACAGGCAGGTAGATAGGCAGATAGACAGAATGACAGGTAGACAGATAGACAGACAGACAGGCAGGTACGTTGGCAGATAGATAGACAGACAGGTAGGCAGATAGATAGAGAGACAGACAGGCAGTTAGGCAGATAGACAGACAAGCAGGTAGGCAGATACACAGTCAGGTAGGCAGATAGACAGACAGACAGGCAGGTAGGCAGATAGACAGACAGACATTCAGCTAGGCAGATAGACCGGCAGACAGGCATGTAGGCAGATAGACAGACACACAGGCAGGTAGGCAGATAGATAGACTCACAGGCAGGCAGGTAGGCAGATAGACAGACAGACAGGTAGGCAGATAGACAGACAGGCAGGCAGACAGGTAGGCAGATAGACAGACAGCCAGGCAGGTAGGCAGATAGATAGACAGTCAGAAAGTCAGGCAGGCAGGTTGGCAGATAGACAGAATGACAGGTAGGCAGATAGACAGACAGACAGACAGGCAGGTAGGTTGGCAGATAGATAGACAGGTAGGCAGATAGAGAGACAGACAGGCAGATAGACATGCAGATAGATAGACAGACAGACAGGCAGCCAGATAGACAGAGAGGCATACAGACAGGCAGATAGACAGAAAGAATGATGGACAGGTAGACAGACAAGCAGTCAGATAGAAAGACAGACAGAATGACAGACAAATAAACAGACAGACAGGCAGTCAGATAAGAAGACAGACAGCAGGCAGACAGACAGACACACAGATAGATAGGCAGACAGACAGACAGGCAGGCAGATAGACAGACAGACATGCAGGCAGGCAGATAGATTAGATTAGATTAGATTGCGTTCTGTAGGTTCAATGATGGCCAGGCAGACCTTGAACATAGAACATGTCAAAAGCATTTACAATTAAATGCATAAAAAACATGCAAAACATGTACACGTTTCAAGTTTTGCTGTTAAAGTACGAGATGAAGATAATACTTCTAGTGCATTGACACTTACATAGTTATTATACATGTACAAAATCATGTTACTTGGCTTTTACAGACTGTGTCATTGCTTCAGTGTTTACATTTTTGCTTGTATGAAAAAGCAGTCCAAATTTATAGCTAAGTAATACATTCTAACATGTTACACATGTACATTTAGCTTATTAGTAAAAAATATTCTTACTCATGTGTTAAGTGTGTCAAATTTAAGATAAGCGACCTCAAAATATTAACTGTGCACATTAATCATAGCATACCTATTTTAATTCTTACATAGTATGTAATGTACAGAGTAGACAACATTTCAATTATGTTCATATATACAGAATATCTATTTACATCCTTACTTTTACATAAAGCGTTTCCAACATGATTGTTCAAATATACATTTTCAGAATATCAACAAACATATTAACACTGTTACTTAATATTGGAGCTTAAATTATAATCAATTAGTTGACTTTTTGTAGCCTGCACATCATTATTGTATTTTCAGCTATCCTTGTTATACTTAATTCCCTAATTGGTACCTATCGAACAATACAACTGATCTGACATTAGGCTGATTATTGATTTAAATATTCCTCTACAGAATAAATTGACTTATCACAGAGATACTCTTTGAGGGAAGCTTTAAAAACTCTGAAATTGCTAACATTTTCCTTTAGATTACTGGGGAGAGCATTAAATATTTTAATTGTTTCACAATAAACACCTTTCTGGAAGCAAGAGAGTTTGGGATTGGGACGATGTATATTTCTTTTTTGCCTAGTGTTAAACGTATGAATTTCCATGTTAGTTGTAAAGCAATTCAGGTTATTAGCATAAAATTTTAAAATATATAGTATATATACGCAAGGTAAGGTTAATATACCCAGTTTCCGAAATAGATCTTTACATGACTGCCTTCTATGGGTGTTGCATATTATTCGTATAACCTTCTTTTGTATAAGGAATATGTTCTTACTGTACACTGAATTTCCCCAGGACATTATTCCATATTCCATAATGGAGTTAAAATAAGCAAAATAAACTAACTTCAGTGTGTGAATCGTGTGGAAGTTAACCAGAGATCGGATGGCATAACATGCTGCATTAAGCTTAGGTGTAATGTAATTAATATGTGACTTCCAATCCAGGTGGTTGTCTACTTGGAGACCTAGAAATTTTACCTCATTAGGTTGTTCCAGTAAAATATCATTGGTTCCTATTTCTATATGGGTATGTGGTGAACGATTATTTATGAATTTAATGAATTTTGTTTTTTCAAGGTGTACTGACAGTTTGTTTGCTTTAAACCAATTTGACATGCAGTTTAGTACATAATTTAATTTGATAACGCACTCACTTAAATTTTTGCTTTTCACGAGGACACTGGTATCATCTGCAAATAGATAGATACTAGCAATGTTATTTATGTATAGTGGGAGGTCATTTATGTAGATTAAAAATAATAGAGGCCCCAATATCGATCCCTGGGGAACGCCATGTTTAATTGATTTCCAATCCGATGTGCTGTTGTTATACTGGTTGGGATTGCTGATTTCGACCCTTTGTTTTCTTCCTTTTAAGTATGATATAAACCAATTTAGATTTTCATTTTTTATCCCATAGAACTGTAGTTTTCCTATCAAAATTTCATGATTTACACAATCAAATGCTTTTGCTAGATCACAAAAAATGTCACCCACATGCATACTATCATTTAACGCTGTCAACACTTCATGAGAGAGTTTGTAGATTGCATTATTGGTTGATATTCGTTTTCTAAATCCAAACTGCTCTCGGACAAACAGATTATTATTTTCCATATGATTATACAATCAGTTAAACATTACTTTCTCAAATACTTTCGAGAATATTGGTAAGAGAGATATTGGTCTGTAATTTGAGACATCATTTTGTTTGTTTTTTTTTTTTGAAAAGGGGTTTGACAGTTGAGTATTTCATTCTGTCAGGAAATATTCCAGTCTTTAGTGATTCATTACATAAATAACTGAGAGGAATGCTTATTTCCTGTGAACATGCTTTTAGGATTTTGCTTGTTACTTCATCATATCCAGACGAGTTTTTAGACTTAACGGAATTTATTACATTGTTAATTTCAAATGCAGTTGTCATATCCATGTTAAATTTAGGGATTTCATCAATTAATGAGGTTCTTAAAAAGTTTAGGGACGATTCCTTGTTTCCAAATTTGATGTTTAATTTGTCTGTTACATTCAGAAAGAAATTGTTAAAAGTATCTGCTACCATCTGAGGATCACTAATTACTAGATTATCAGTGTTTAGTATTATTGGGGGGGGGGGGTTTCTTGGGCGCACCTTCCTGTTTCTCTCTTTATTATATTCCAAATTGTTTTTATTTTATTTCCAGAATTACATATCTGTTTTTTATCATGCAATATTTTAGCTGCTTTCATTGTTTCTTTGAGGATTTTGCAATATCTTTTATAGTAAATTTCTAAATTTTGGTTGTTATTATATTTTATTTCCTGATATAATTCTTTTTTCCGCCTACATGAAGTTTTAATACCTAATGTAATCCAGGGGTTATTTTGCTTGCGATTGTGTACTTTAGTATATTTAATTGGGAAGCATGCTTCCCAATTAATTTTGAACAGCTGCAAAAATTTATTAAACCTGTTGTTTAGTCCCTCCGTTACATAAATTTCATTCCAAGATTCTTGTTTCAGTGCTTGCTTAAAACTTTTTATGTTACTTTCATCTATTATTCTGGATCTTTTATGCTTGTACTTTGATTTTAACTTTAGATTTATTCCTTTAAAGTGTAATATTTGTGCCTCGTGATCTGATAGGCCATTTGCGAATGGCACAATGGTGTGTGATTTTATTCTATCTATACTTATAAACATATTATCTATTGCTGTAGATGAAGTATTTTGTATTCTTCTGGGAAAGTTTACCGTGTGGGACATGTTATATGTTGCAAATATAGAACTGACTTGATCCCTCCGAGAATTAGGAGTTAAGTAGTCAATGTTTATATCACCGCATATAATTAATTCTCTTTTAGATTTAAAAAGAAGTTTTAGGGAACCTTCTAATTGCTTTTTGAACACCTCATAGTTACCTAATGGTGACCGGTATAAAGTTATAATTATTAAATTTACTTCATTTATATTTAACT
This sequence comes from Tenodera sinensis, assembly GCA_030765045.1. NCBI lineage: Eukaryota > Metazoa > Arthropoda > Insecta > Mantodea > Mantidae > Tenodera > Tenodera sinensis. The sequence goes on along the minus strand of CM060974.1, from coordinate 58,765,172 downwards.
GAACTGCGCACATCTCTATGTCCTGTTCAGTGCAAAACTTAGAAACATTTATAACCTTATAAGGGACATCATCTCTTACAAATATGCAAACCCCACCTTTTTGTAAGTTTTGTCTTGAAAACGTCGTCCCCAAAGAGTACCCATGTAATGAAATCGGTACGAATTCCTGTTGTGTTAAATGATGTTCAGATAGACATATTACATGCGGCCGTAGTTTTTCAGAAGTAAGGCTAAGGGAAAGTTCATCTGTCTTGTTTCTTAAACCTCTTATGTTTTGGTGAAATATACAAAAAGAGTTTTTAGTATTATTTGAATTTTGTACATTAATATTGTTTATGGTTATCCCTTTATGTACATCTTTTTTCATTATATTGTTTTTATGGTTATATTTGTGGACCTCATCTAACCTAAAAAAAGCCCATTACGCCTGACAACAGGAATTCTATCCCTAATTCTATTGGCAATTAGCTGCGAAAGCTGCTTTTTGCCTCCAGAGTTAAGGTGCAGACCATGAGATGTGTAACCATCTCTGCCTATCCCTTTAGCATCTATCATTTCAATGTGGGAAGTGATAGGACTCAACAGGGCACTTTCAAGTCGCAGATTCATATCCTTAAGTATTCCCTACAGAATCGTATGTGATTCAGTTGATGGATACGGCTTCCTGGTCTCCCACGATCACACCTATGTGTTCGGTATCTCGATTCACCCCTTGGTATCGTGCCGTGGTACCGCTGTCTCGTGTTCTCCATCCTTTCGCCATGATTGTGTGGTTGTGGGAAATGGTGTGCCCCTCTCCCCCTGTCATGGGTGCTCCTAGTATTTCTATCTTCTCTCTCATTTTGGTTGTTTGTAGTCATGCTTCTGTTTAAGGTGAGTTTGGGTGACCGTTTCTATGTCTATGCTCATTAGGCCGACCATTTTGCGTTTCGAAGGCTGTTAGTAATTCTATCATGTCTGCAAGATCTACTGGTCTCGCAACAATTAACCCTCTTCTCACTGTGTCTGGGAAATGTCTTGTTATGCTTACAATTAACTCTGCTTCCGACAGGTTAGGGTCTAATAGCTTCCCTTTGCTGGCTACTTTCATAAAATAGTTGACTAGCAATAACCCTTTGGCCGGACCATATCTTCCTGTCGCTAACTCTACCCTTGTCTGGTTCTGCTTAGCTGGGCCCCAATACCTTGATAGGAATAGATACCTGAATGAACTATACGATTCATTACCAGCTAGTGTTAACCTTAATCATTCCAATGCTTTGTTTTTCAAGCTTTTCTTGACTATCATCACCCTAAGCTCATTTGGTATCATTTTCACTTTAAAATACTCTTCCTTCTCTTTAACAAAGAGTTTTGGATCGTCTCCCTTCTCCTCATCAAATGTAGGTGGTGTAATTTCATGTAGTATGCTGTTGGTGTGGCATGTGTTGTGTGTTGTGTCATTGTTTAATTGTGAACCTCTATCTCTATATGGTGAGTCAACATTTTGTACATTGTTCAAACAACTTTCATCTTGAACATTAATTAATCTAAATCATCATTTTGCCTTTGTAGTGCATTCACTTCATTTACATTGGCCAAACTTTCTTTTCCTTTTCTCATTTCTTCACAAATTGATTTTAAATCATTCTTTATTTCTAAGTCACTTTGTTTCATATATTCATAGCATCTTGTTGTGATTGTACTACATTAGCCATAGTCTTAATTTTAGGAATGAAAATTTGTTCTACAGTTTCATTAATAATTCCTTTCTTTACTAACTCAATTTCTTTCCTTACTTCCTCAATTATTTCTACTTTTACATTTGTAATCTTGCAGTCTACACTTCCATTACATTGTTATTTCATCTCTACACCTACCAATTTCTCCTTCTAATACAATATTGTTTTCTTTCATTTCCAATTCTAATTTTTCCATCTTATCTCCTATGATTTCTATCCTAGCTTCTAAAGCTTCCTTTGTCTCATCTATGTTTTTATGTAGCAATTTCAAATTAGTTTCCACTACTTTCATATTTTCTTTACACTCCTGTCTTCCTAATTCTATTTTCTGTTCTAAGTCCTGTTTTCCTAATTCTATTTTCTGTTCTAAGTTCTGCCTCACCTCCTCCATTTTCAGACCTATATCTTGTTTATTTTTTTCTAAATCCTGCCTCACTCCATTTTCAGACCTATATCTTTTTCGTTCTGTTCTAAGTCCTGTCTTATCTCTTTTTTATTATGTTCTAAGTCCTGTCTCACTTCCTCCATTTTCTGACATATGCTTTGTTCTAATTTCTCAAACATTATCATTAGTAGACTTTGGTCTTTTCCTATCACTACCTCTTTCTCACTTTCTGTTTCTATCTGATAACTAGGCTTATCTGTCCTTCCCCTATTCCTGTTCCTACCTCTTTCTCTTTTTGCGACATTCTCTTTTTTTGATTCAGTTCACTTGGGCTTAAAAGTCCTACTATTTTGTCGCTTCGCAGTAACATAAAAATAAAATGAATGTAAAAATAAACATTTTTGATCCTACTTTTTTCTCGTTTATTTATTTCGTTACGTGCATCCCCTGGGCGGTTGGCTTCACTAGACGATCTTTGATGTATTCCACGTCGATGGATATCCGTTAACCGGCATTTTTAGGCACTTCTCCCGTTGATTTCAGCTCCTAAGTCTTAAATTTCAATGGATTGTCTAATAGCGTCTTCTTCCTTTTTCGCGTCACTTGGTATTTCGCGTAAGTTCATTTCCCGTAGATTTTCATTCCACCCAAAATTCGTGCTCCACGTTTGGGTAAGCAATTTGGTGCTGTTTTTATAATTAATTTTTACTTCGGGTTGTGCAATGAGACTTATTATTTCTCTCCGGGCGTGGTACCAGATGGAATGAATAAACACGCGATACAACTTCACTATATATATCACTTTATTAGCACCTGTATCGTCTCTTTTTACACTTGTTATAATTGATTAACTTTTGTTACACCTTTTTGTATTGTTTTAATTGTCTTTACACTTCTACACAGTTTTTTTAGATCCGTGTTCACTAGCGTTGCAAAAATACGTCTACACACCTCTACCCTACTGACGCCATTAACAATTTTAGCACTACTTCACATGATGCTATCTTTGTTGTATGTATACCTCCGCATATGCGTTCATTAAATAGTTCCCGTATTGTTAGGGAAGCGATCTTTAGCTATTTTCCCTTTGCTTTTAATATTAAATATATATGATTCTTTTATTTATACATATTAAATTTAAATGTGAGACTTAACATTTATGACGTTTTTAAACAAACTTAATTTTTGTAACAATGAAAAATAGCAACACGTTTTCGTTACTCAACTAATTCGTATCAACACCAAAAATAAATTACATTTGCAATAAATATTTACATAAATGATTTCCTTTTGGGGTCTTACAATATGCTGTCTCAATCTGTAACATTTGAAACTTTCATGGTACTAAATATGAGGCACATTCATATGGAAAGTTTTCTGGGTTCATGTACGGGAACAAAACAATTTAATGGAAAGATTTATGGGAACAGATACGGGAGGTGTTGAGCTGTTTTACAGCATATTCGTTGCCGGAGATTACAGACATTTTATCAGATCATGGGACTAACTTTTGTATCCTTGTCATAGGAGTCTGCCACCTGGACCTGGAACCGGAACCTCTGTGGGACAACCACTTTCTGTCAGTCTGAAAATGCTCATTAAGATTGGGTGGAAATTTCTTGAGGTTCTGGAAATCGCTGGGAGGAAGGTCTGGGCTGTAGATGGGTGATCAAACACCTCCCAACCAAATATTGTCCATCGAGCTGTGTGTAGCAGAACATTATCATGCAGTAAGCAACATTGGCACTAAACTGCCCTACTGATTTTTTTAAAATGGTGCATCGCAATTTCCGCATTGTTTAGCAGCAATGCTCAGCACCCACTGTCTCGCCTCTGGGTCAGGAATCCAAAAAGGAGAACTCCCTGTTTACTACAGAGCACTGGACTCAGCACTTTCTGTGCCAGTACAATCTGCTTGAATTTTGTCTTACAGGGAGATCCAGCATGACATCAATGCATTGGCTGCTGCTTTGTTTCTGAAGTATTGTGTGCAACCTATGTTTCATTGCTTGTGATGATCCAGTCACTGTCATTGTAGTAGCATGTGTAAATGGCAAGACGGCCCTCATGCACTTTGCTTTGTGTTCTGAAGTCCATTGCTTCGGTACCCACCTGATGCACAATCTTCTGAATAACAGGTGCTCTGTTGCATAATACAGAATGGCACATCGAGCTCCATGATTCCAAAGAGACAATTCTCCATAATGTGTTCCTGCAGAAGCTCCATAAGGACACCGGTAATGGTGGATGGCCTTTCACCGTGCTTCTCAGTATGAACATTTTGGCGACCTGCTGCAAAGTCTGTACACCAGTAACGCATCATCTGCTTGCTTTTGATGTTAGGTCCATAGACCTGGCACAGCTGATGAAATGCAATCAGCTCTATGCTCAATGTATTCAAAAACTTTATAACCAACCAGATTTAACATGGGGTGACAGCTGGAATACAACCCTCTATTTTCAATTGAAATCTTGTGAAGTTCTACTAGCACATATGCCATCTCATGTCATTACTTTATCATGTTTGCACAGTTGTTTTGTGCTGACATCGTTTGCTAGCCTTGGAGAAGAACAGAAAGCTTCATTTATGGATGCACCTCATACAAACTGTTAACCTTATCAGGATTATAAAGTTGAAGCCTTCAGGTTGGTTCACAACCACCAGGTAATGGTAACCAGAACGGAGTATGGCAGCACTCAACATTTTGGTTAATAACAGCCTGGTAGGAAGAGTGGGACCAACATACAAGCATATCAGTGGAGTATATTATGAAAAACTGAAGCTATTAACAGTGAAGTAATACAATTCTTAGGATTGTAACAAATATCCTAGAGACTATGAGCTTCACTTATCTTAATGTCTACTGAAAGTTTCTGAAATTAAATGCAGGCTACCAATGAGAGGTAGAGTCAGAATTGGAAAAATTCAGACCACGCAGTTTCACAGTATATTACTGTATCCTCAGTGCAACTCTTGTTTATACTGGTTGCCATCATAACAACCTGAATAGCTTAAATTTCTGTGTACCAACCTATGAAAACAAAACGAGCTTATTAACAGAATCAGTATATGGTATTTCAAAATTCAGCACATAATTCTTATTTTTCAAAATGAATACCGTTTCCCAAATCATTATATGGGTCAATTTAATTGTTTTAATTAACCTCCGGATTTATTTAATGGTTAAATGACCAAAATTGATCTGCCATTGTTGATTTATATTTAATATTTCTAAAACGTTCCTTTATTCTGATTTCCAAATGATGCTTGGTTTTACCAATATGAAACCTGTCACAATCCAAACCGTTAAATTGATATATGACAGATTTTTTTATAATGTGGATTTACATACTTTTTAGAAAAATTCAATAATTTTTTTATATTATATCTTGTTGAACCAAAGTTATACCATGCGCTCTAGACATTTTTGTAAATGTTTTACGACCCCAAGAATCGTTAGTAAACTTTTTAAAAATTACAATCAACTTTTATTTCCTTGAGTATACATACTTCTTCAACAGGTTTTTTTATATTTAAATTTCTCTATTTTTATGCATAAAATCTATATTACCACAATGTTGATAATGTGTTTCTACTCTGTGTACATTTTTCCTTATTAAAGGGTATATATATATATATATATATATATATATATATATATATATATATATTAACCTATAAATTAAACGATTAAAAATAACAAATTTGTGTGAAAAAGAAGCATTAAAAGTTTTCGTTTTTCCGTGGCGGCTCGTGGTCGGGAAATTAGCTGAAGAGTTGGTGGGAAAGAAATGTATACTTATATTTATAAAGATTATCTTAATTGTACTGACTATTTCTTATACACCAAATCAATCCTTCGGTTCGTTAACGCTGCAAACTTGTCGGTGATATCCTCATAGAATGACTGCGTTTTTATTAGTTGCACTATAAGTTCTTTCAGAATCGAAATATTCGCTAAAGAAGAAAGTCTCTCTTCTGACATTGCACTCCTCAGGTATGATTTTATACGCTTTAGACAAGAAAAGCATCGTCCCACGGACGCTGTCGTAGAAGAGATTGACAAAATAAGTGGAACAGTTTACAAGTATCCGTAAATATGTCCTTACCCACATTAAGCACTTCTAAGATCTTTCCGCTGGGAATATTCCTGTACTTCTGATCGGCATACACAATAGAAGGTTCATTTCTTAAACGTTGTGTTCTGGGGAATGCAGGCCCAAAGAAGTTTCCAAGTGCACTTAAAGGAAAGCATGCGTGGTATTCTTCAAGTTTCGTAATATGGGCCAGGTAAACTAATGTTTTTCACAATCACGAAATCTCTCATTTATTTCAATCAAAACGTGATCCAGAGTTTCGTAATTCAAGGCTCGACACTTCGAACACGCTCATCCTGAGAAAGGGAAATGTAATCTCGTAAGAGACGCATACCCGCCATTTTGCTGGCTTTTTCAAACATAATAATTGAAAAATAGTGCTCATTCCTCTTGTTTCTTAGTATTTCACAATTGGTCCTTAGTTTTGATATAAAAAATTGAGGTACGCCATGCGAATATTGTTTGTCGCTGGATTGGTGCCACGTGAAATATTTCTTTTTAAAGCTTTAAGGCTTTATAACCACCATCTCCTATTTAGATTGCAGCCTTGAGACTAGTCTCATCACGTAAGTGTTAGCAACGCTTTTCTTAAATAATATAATAAGTTATTTGGTTTTTAAAAATATTAGCTTTATAACCAACATAAGCTGCTGCCAACTGCTTTAAGGAGTAAACAAAAGCAAAACTTGTTTTTGTTTTATACACGAATAAGAAGTTCTTCTTTTATTCCTCTTGGAAATAAATGGGGAGGACCAAGAGCGATTTCGATTCTGGTAAGACCACTAAGAATTACATACGTGCTCCAACCTTAAAATTACACGAATCTGATAATCCAACAACTAGCCTAGCAATGATACCGTCAAATGTACACGATGATATCAATGAAAATGCTTCACTAACGGAGTCAGTAAATCATGAAATGGAGCATGATTACCAGCATTCTCCTAGAACACCAAACAGAAAGCGAATGCGCACTTTAAATCCCTCAAAGGAGTGGCAGCAAGATGAGGTGCCATCTATTAAGCTTAACACAGGTGTGTTACATGCATCCCCATCGCGTAGCACTTACAGTTTACTAATTTCAAATAGATTTGCAGCACTGAGCGACCTGGACAATCAGGAGACAAAGGAAACGCTTGATGCATATACACCTAAAGCTCAACCTATTTTTGTAACAGGTGAAAGGAATATCCAAGAATTTAAAAAAGTGATGGATTGTGTAATTTCTAAAGAGAAATACACATTGACTACAATGAGATCTGGACATCTTGTGAAATTGATGCCAGTGGACATAGAGAGCTACAAATTCATTAGAGAATATTTCTTAAAAGAAAATATCACCCACTACACTTATCAGCTGAAACAAAAACGAGCGTATAGGGTAGTACTTAGAGGAATGCACTATACGGAGGACGTAAGCATGATTAAAGAAGAACTAGGCACACTAGGGCACACAGTAAGAAATATAGTAAATGTGTTGCATAGAGTTACAAAAGAGCTCCTGCCACTTTTCTTTATCGATCTAGAACCAGCTTCTAACAACAAAACAATATTTGGGATGAAACACTTAAACAATATGATAGTAACTTTCGAGCCACTACACACAAAAAGAGAAATTGTTCAATGTAAACGTTGTCAAAGGTTTGGACATACCAAGAACCACTGTAATCGCCCTTTCAGATGCGTTAAGTGCGATGGCGATCATCCGACTGCCGTCTGTAACAAAAATCTTGACACTCGAGCTACTTGCGTGAACTGCAACCAAAACCATCCTGCAAGTTATAGAGGATGTCAGACATATCGGGAATATAAGGAGAAGGTATTTCCACCACTTAGAGAGAAACGTATTTCATCAACAACTAACACGCCACCAGCACCATAAAAAGTCCTGCCGTATCAGGCAAGACTTACGCAGACATAACAAACGGAAACATAAATTCAAATAATAATGAAACCACACAACTACTTTCTGCTTTGGAACAGATGTTCACAAGGTTTGAATAAACTGTAGAAAAAATTATGGACAAAATGATGGATAGAATGTTCGATCTCATCAAGACCATCGCCAGCAGAAAACAAAATGATTAAGTCACTAAAAATCTCATCATGGAATGCCAACGGCTTGTCTCAACGCAGACAAGAATTAGAAGTATGCTTAAAAACAGAAGATATAGATATCATGCTTATTTCTGAAACCAGGTTTACGAACAAAAATTATATAAGAATAGCAGGTTAAGCAATATACACCACAAACCATCCCTCAGGTAGAACTCATGGCGGAACTGCCATTATAATAAGAAATTCAATCGTTCATCCCATAATGCCTAAAATCGATAAAGATTTCCTGCAGGCTACAAGCATAAATGTAACCACACCGAAAGGTTCCTTAGCTATATCGTCCATCTATTGTCCTCCTCGACATGCCATAAACAAAGTGGCATTTGAAGCGTTTTTTGAGGCTCTAGGCAATAAATTCATAGCAGGCGGTGACTGGAATGCAAAGAATACATTTTGGGGATCTCGTTTAACCTCCACCAGAGGCCGACAGCTCTATTTTGCAATAGCAAACAATAATTTACAGAGCTTATCAACTGGAGAACCAACATACTGGCCGTCGAATAGAAACAAAATACCGGATCTATTAGACTTCTTTGTAACAAAGGGAATTTCACCAGATTATGTGACAATAGAGTCATGCTTCGTCCTGTCTTCCGACCATTCGCTTATAGTAATGATGTTGAGCACCACTGTAGCTTTGAAACAACGACCATTCACTCTGAGTAACAGATACACTGACTGGGATCACTTTAAACAAATCATAGAGGATAACACAAACCTAAACGTTAGCCTTAAAACATCTGAAGAAATAGAAGAACACGTAGCCAACTTTACCACGCTAATTTATTCTGCTGTGTTGAAGGCTACTCCAGAATTTAACCATAATAATTGCTCAACTGTTAATAAATATCCACAGATTATTCGCGAAAAAATAAAACAACGTCGACAACTAAGAAGAAACTGGCAAAATAGAAAGTATCCTAGCGATAAAAATTTATTTAACAAATCTTCACAAGAGCTAAAACGACTGATACAGGATTTTAAAAATGAGAATATCCAGGAATACTTGAGAAACTTAACTCCTACAGAAGCTACAGATTATTCGCTCTGGAAGGCCACAAAAAAGTTTAAACAACCAACGGAGCCGATACCCCCACTTCAAAAAAAAAAAAAAAAAAAAAAAAAAAATGATGGAACTTGGGCAAGAAGTAGTCAAGCAAAGGCGGACCTATTTGCCGAACATCTTTTTCAGTATTTCAACGCTTTCCTTCGTGCATCCAGAAAAAAGACGAAGACGGGAGTAAGGAATATCTCTATACTCCATTTCAAATGGCACTTCCAATTCCGCCTATATTATATAGAGAGACAAGAAGAGTAATAAGCCAGTTAAATGCAAAAAAGACCCCAGGATATGATCTCATCACTGCACGAATGCTTCATTTAAAGCAGTCATATTCATAAATTGTATATTTAATGCTATATTAAGGACTGGTTTCTTCTCTGGAGCTTGGAAAATAGCAAGGATCGTAGTCATTCTAAAGCCAGGAAAACCTCCACATGAAGTAAAATCTTACCGACCTATTAGTTTGCTCCCAGTGCTTTCTAAATTATTTGAAAAATTACTTCTCATTAAACTGAAACCTCACTTGTCTTCACTGATTCCCAGCTTCCAGTTTGGATTCCAACCCCAACATTCCACTATTGAACAAATACATCGAATAACTGAAGTGATTAACCATGCATTTGAACGACGACAGTACTGCTCAGGGGTATTTCTTGATGTTAGTCAGGCATTTGATAAAGTTGGCATACTGGACTAAAGCTTAAGCTGAAGAAATCTTTGCCACATCATTTTTATGTGTTATTAAAATCTTACATAGAAAACAAATCTTTTCAAGTAAAATTCCAAGATAGCCTTACACAACTTCATCCTATTAAGTCAGGCATACCACAAGGTAGTGTACTAGGACCAATTCTATTCATATTGTATACTGCTGACCTACCAACAAAAGAAAACACAACTATAGCAACTTTTGCAGATGATACAGCCATTCTGTCAGCTCATGAAGATCCTAATACTGCTTCCCAAATTGTGCAAGACCATCTTTCTGACATCAACATCTGGCTTAAGAAGTGGAGAGTTAAAGTTAATGAATCTAAAAGTCACCACGTAACATTTACACTCCGTAAACGCTCATGTCCACCTGTTACTCTTAACAATCAGACTATTCCAGAAGCACAAGACGTGAAGTGCTTAGGGATGCACATTGACAGACGACTCAGCTGGAAAAAACACATATGCACCAAACGCAAACAGCTAAATTTAAAATACTCCAAAATGCACTGGCTTCTTGGACCTAAATCACAACTCTCAGTGACAAGCAAACTAATCATCTATAAAACTATACTAAAACCAATTTGGACATATGGAATTCAACTATGGGGTATAGCAAGCAACTCAAACATCGAAATACTAGAACATTTTCAATCCAAAACTCTACAAACCATTGGTAAGATCCCCTTGTACATCAGTAATAAGTACATCTACCATGATTTTAAACTTCCAACAATCAAACAGGAAATCGCAGCATACAGCCTGTCCTACCAAAAGCGTCCCTACAGTCATCCCAATACACTGGCAATAAATCTACTTGACAACAGCAGCAGCACAACAAGCCGACTACAGAGAAACCAAGTCTTGGAATTGCAGTACAGATATGCACCCAAATTATATGCAAATTTATGGCCAACGAGCCATAGTTTGTAAAAGTAATATCTTATCATTGTTACTTATTGTTCAACTACTGAACAGATTGTAATTTTGCAGATGTTTAAACAAATAAAAAAAAAGTAATATGTAATGAGGGTAGGCGTGCAAGTTTCGTTGACCCCTACGGTACATAACTGTCGATTCGTCATTCTTGGAGCTATAGAAAGAAACAGAAAACGTTGTCGCTCCAGGAAACAGTCTACTAAGGTATAATATTGTTCTAGTCAGGCGATTGCATGGGTGCGTTCGTTCGAAAACTAGAACGTTTAAATAAACGTAGGGGTCTCCCAGACCCTTAGTGACCAAGTGCAGCTATCAAACATATAATTAATACATTTAGCATGCTCGGGCATAAAAGATAATAAAACTTGTTCTCTAGTGCCAAACAACTGGACAGCCATAATCAGTGGTAACTTAGCACGGATAGAAGATTAGTGTAATTAATATCGCACGTCATTTGTTAGTGGCAGAGAGGGTCGTTTGAATGTCCCTCTAGGTTGTTTCTTTCCTTCATAATTTGTACTTTCTATCCATCGAGATGAACTTTCACCTACTTCGTTGCAGGTTAAGAGGGAGAGACGGCTTGTGATGTGTTACATTCACGTGGCTTTCTCGACTCAGTCCTCTAGAACCCATTAGCTGGCCCTCAATTGGGGACAATCGAGGACAACTTACTACCCTGGCAGACCCCTTGCAGGGATTCCAGGTGTGAGGAGGTGATTTTAACCCGCTTGGGGATAGGCCACTTCCGAGCCACACATGGACACTTTCGTATGATGATCCGGCGCCTGTCTGAGTGACGTTTAATGTTTCCCTCTCCGTCACACATGTCCTTGATTGTCCGCGTTACGCTCGTGAGCGCTAGTCCCTTGGCCTGGCTCTTACACTGTGCTCCATTTTAGGCAACGACCCAATACCTGTAGATAGTTGGTTGCCCATATTGGTTTCGGTAAGAAAGTGTGACTTGCATTTTATTTCGGAGCTTTGTAGCATTTTAGCGTGTTTTATCTTTTTAACGTCATACTGACTTACTTTTTTAGTGATCATTTTAATTAAATTGTAACTGTTTTAATTTAAGCTATTTTTACTTTCACATTTTAGCTTTTTATGAGTGACGTTTCAACAATTGATTTTCTCTGTTTTTGTCTCTGAACTTTGGGCCCTAATGAGCTAGATGTCGACGGGCCCTTTAACCCTACACACTCACTCGCTCTACAAGCCTACTTGTAGAAGCTTATCCTGCATATCCGTACTTCAATTTAATCCATATCAGGTTTAATTCATACTTTAGGGTGTGAGATTCGCATTTGGGAGGTCCTGTGTTCGACTACCCTCCGCTCTTGAGTGTTTCACGGTACTCCTAGTGGATACTGCAGTTGCGGCAGTTTAACTTGTCTCTAGGCCAGGAGAGGTAGCGGTTCAACTTGCCTTACTCACCCCACATTCTCTTGCCGAGTGATGAAAGCGCAGTGGTGGCTTCGTTCCACCTGCGCGGTAGTACCAATTTCTACGCTATATTACACACATCTTCTTCTTTACCTGTTTACCCTCCCCTTATGTAGGATTTACACCCCCTAGGACTCACAAGCCTGTGTCTAGGATGAGACGCCTTTCGGGGAGCAGAGGAACCTATGTACTGGACAGAGTGAGTACCTGGAAGTGGGTGGTCAGCCCAGCACCAGGTATGAGAGTGAGGAAGAAGACGATATGAAATGCAGGTGAAATCGATGACTGGGAAGTTGATGATGGAGCAACTGGTGGAATGAGTGGCGGGGAAACCGGAGAACCCGGAGAAAGCACGCCCAGGCACCGCTTCGTCCACCACTAATACCACATGCAGGTCCCTGGGACCAAACCCGGGTCGTCTAGGTGGTGGGCGAACGGTATAACCGCTCGGCCACGGCGCCACCTTATATTACACATATTTTGCATACAATAGTTATTACAGCCATCCACTGTGGCTGGGCAAATTACATAGTCTTCAGGTTTATAACCTTCCTTTGTCTTATGCACATAATGTCATTACACTGCCGAATGATTAACACATTAAATTGTTTCTCTTTCGCAACAAAATAATAAAGCTTCATTGCTATTTAGCCTTGAAACCACTTGATCAGCATAATAAATTGTGTGGTTTTAAACTCAATATGGTGTTAAGCTTTGAAACATGAAACAATATAGCTGATATCTAGTAAACTAATAAGAAACTAAACCTCCGAAAGGTTAAATCATATCGTCCCTTTCATATGTTTTGAAATACGAGTATTCAGAGAGTACCTTTTGAAAGTTTAAATAAACACCTGTAAGATCAACAAAGTTGGATTTATGCTTCAGATCATAGTGGCATTTGACCCTTAAACGCTTCATACTTGCTGTTTGAAATCCCCATATTAAGCAGCAAACTTTGCAGTTTTTGTAGCTTACAAAAACTTCTGTCTGCCACTCTTCATGAAACAGACATTCCGACGGAGCCATAGTTGCTACTGAATGAGGCGTGTTGTAAGCGAGGGTAAAGCTGTACCACAGTGTAGAGGAGGGATGGCCTTTGGGCAGAGGAAAAATACATTTCAATTTATACCGATTTTACCTCTTCCTGCTTAAATGAACTATGGAGTCACTTAAAAACGGTATAGAAGGGACATTTCTGAAGAAACACCAAGAGGCTTGATATGAAGAATACCCAGAGTGTGCGAAGCAGTGACCAAAGCACGATGAGGTTACATGGGTTTCCGTTTTATATAAGTTTTCTAATATATTTGTTCAATAAATCGTGATATTAAGAAGTATTCACAAGCTTTGAGCGGTAGTGCATTTTGTGGGTAAAGAAAGCGAACTTAGTAAAATACAAACCGAGCGGGATGGCTCAGGCGGTAGCGTCTGTGGCCCGTATTCGGGAGGTCGCGGGTTCGATCCCCGTGGCCGCGCACTCTGACATGGGTTTTCCGTGGTTTCCCCAAGTCACTTAGACGAATGCTGGGGTACATTATTTCATACCACGGGTTCCTTTCCATCATTTCCCTTCATTTCATTTCCTTATCATCTTTCAGGTGTACTTCCAGGCGTGTAGTGATCGCGGTGCCGGGCAGATGGCGTGGAGGATTGCGCACGGTAACTACTGTTCTCGGCGATAGGTGGCATTTGGCCGGCCCTGGCACTCCGTCGGAGGGGGGGCCGCTCAGTGAGGTACAGGACCCGTGCATGGCGAGGCCTGGCGCGGGATGAAGGCATCTCAACACTTGTTAGGGACCTCCGCGCGTCTCTGTGGCCTGTCTACTGCGACCCTGATGGCACCTTCGGTTCCCTCATTTCATCCTTGCTTCCTGGGGGTGGTAGTCACAACAGATCTGTGTAGGTCGAAGTGAGCGAAGTGTCCCTTTCTGTATCTGTACCGTTTACCTTTTAGTAAAATGCAATGGTATCATTATAAGCTAACGCTAACGAGGCCTTTATCTCTCTTTACCCCCTCCAATATTCTAGATACTGACTGGGCATAGTTATAATCAATGACACGTTGACATGAAAGGGAAGTATTGATGGCATCAGACGGCTCAGTAAATCGTTACTCAGCTGTTGCTTGATTCACAGCATGTCGCATACATCAGAAACCACACGTGGCCAGATATTGCTGTATGGGAAGCTGATAACACAGTTCTATAAATCCCAGAAACTGTGCAAATTCACAGAAATGTAATTCAATTTTAATACAGGACAAGAAAGGCGGATTATTGTATGCATATTGCAAGAAAATCTTTCATTCGAAAGCAGAAAGTGTTACATAATACAACGTAATAGACAAATATGTTTAAAGCTATTCCGATAAGAATTGTAATTCCAGTATACATATTATAGGAAGAGTTTGTTGAAGGATTAAAGGTTTCTATATTTCTAATATAACATTGCATTATGTTTGCTGAACAGCTTTGAGTGTTTGTGATTCTAAAGACAAAGTTAAAGCTTTTCTTACAACACAGAATCGTTTAAGCGAATAAATATTACTTATTTCAGGCAACATATACATCCTTTTCCTAATGGACATTAAGAATTTGGAGGTAAACCTAAAGGAAATTAAAACATGGCTTTTCTAGGAGATCAGGTGTATCTACTATTCCCCCACCTTTTCTGGTCCTCATTACACCGCCACAAATTTGTCCCCGTAATGGGGTTTTCTCCAGAGTATTCAAGGACTGTTTGGCAGCCGACTTGTTTGTAGGCATTCGAGAAAGACCTGATTAAAGTCATTTCTGGTGTAAAAGGCTTTAGGAGCGCCTGGAACGAAGCACTTTTTGGAGTCGAGTGCGTCAGTGAGTGCAAGACAGCTGTGTGTGTGTGTGTCCGTGCGTGTGTGTGTGTGTGTGTGTCCGTGCGTGTGTGTGTGTGTGTCCGTGCGTGCGTGTGTGTGTGTGCGTGTGTGTGTGTGTCCGTGCGTGCGTGTGTGTGTGTGCGTGTGTGTGTGTGTGTGTCCGTGCGTGCGTGTGTGTGTGTGTGTGTGTGTGTTTTACTGTCGTGATGAAGGATACATCACGTCGAAGTGAGGAGGTTTTAAAGAGTATTGAGTGATTGTATCGTCGGAGTTAGTGCTTGAGGTGAAGAAAGAAAGCGAAAGGAGTGCGTAAAGATTACGAGAAGAAAGCAGAAGTGAGTTGTAATATCACGTAGGCTATGGACTGTGTGAACGTCAATAAAACAGAACTGTGTCTTTGTACAAGCGTGTGGAAGAAAGAAAATCTGATGTGTTGGACTCAGATGACTTTCTCTACTCTTGTATTAACCATTCCTACAAACTCTTATACTTGTATCTTCTTCATGTTAGTTGAGATAAGCATTTGTACAAATTATCTTATTGCTTATTTCCTTGTAGGTGCAAGGGGAATATTAGAATACAGTAGGCTTTGGGCGACAGTCAAATCTTTTCCAGCTTTGAGATTTCGTTCTCTTTGCACACTTAACATGTAAAAAAATGAACAACGAAGTTCCATTACGCGAAAGTTTCAAGTTTTCCGAATCTGACACAAATAACAAGAAATATATCTCAAAAATGGTTCACTTTACAAAAAACAAAAAACATATTCGGACTTAAATAATGTGTTTTAGTGAGATCTATGAGATCTACATTTTTTTGTATATTAAGAATTTGTCTATCTCTTACCGTTTACGAGTTATTCAAAAGTCATCCAGAGTAAACAGGACTACATAGGGTATAGCCAGAAAACTCAAAATATACATTTCATTTGTCATACAAATATTTTAAGCATATGAGATTTTAATCAAAATCATTAGAGCCAATTTCAAGAAAATCACAATGTTCGAAAAATCTTCCATGTAAAGGGTAGTTTAGGGTGGGGCTATTTTCTTCAAAATCTTCGTGTGGCATCGTTGAGAGACATTAAACTTAAATACCACATTTGCTTTATAACCGACTTTTCGTTTTTGAGTTATGCTGTCCACAGCACACACACACAAACAAACAAACAAACACACACACAAACACACGCACCGCGGATCTTTTTCTAAAAATGCCTTTTTTTTTGGACCAGGGGTGTCTCAAAACATATATTTCCGGTGAAATCTCGACATCGAATTGTTGGGTGCAATACAATACTACCCCTAATTAGCAGTAGAGAAAGTAATACGGATAACTTTATAAAACACAGTGGTACATTTAGTTATTTTTTGGCAGACATACTGACATCAGTTTATTTCATTATCGCTCTCATTTGTTCTCATAAACTTGCGCTGTGTGGTTATTAATGAATGAGTTTATTTCCTCCTCCTCCTCCTCCTCCTCCTCCTCCTTCTTCTTCTTCTTCTTCTTCTTCTTCTTCTTCTTCTTCTTCTTCTTCTTCTTCTTCTTCTTCTTCTTCTTCACACGTTAGACCATTTAGCCCGTTTCGGCTCCAAAGTCTTGTTCCTTCCCTTTTCCTCGGTCGTTCTATGTTCTTTTGTCCATGTGGCTGATTGTTAATTGTTATTTTGAGAATTCTATTTTCTTTCATTCTATTTAAGGGTTGCGTTGGCTCCAATTGGTTCTGTATTCTACTATTGCTTTTTTCAATAATTTTACTTTTAATTATTGTCGTATTTGATAGTTTTGTAATTAATGTTTTTCCACACTAGCCGTGTTTAGGACGTAATTGGAAAGGGTAGAGTGAAACTGAAAAATTGAATGCCATGACCGGGATTTGAATCACGGACCTACCGTTTGCCGTCCGGCTGTTCTAACCACTAAGCTATCATGGCCAAAGTGTCGATATGACATTAAATTCTCCATTTGATAGTTTTGTTTCCTGCCTAGCCTTGTATAACCAGAAATTCTAAGTAATTTCATTTCTGCTGTTTGTATATTTGTGCCATCATTACCCATGTTTCTGAACCGCATATTGAGTCTTGGATGTTGTATTGTGTTACCCATTTACATTATGTAACATGCAGCTGGAAGGTAGACATTCCAGCCATAAATGAGTTACCGAGATTTCATGAGAAATGCACGTTTGGAGGCCGCTGAATTCAAAAAAACAATTCTTGTAAAATTACACGAATATGTTTTTGTACGTCTGGTCGTCTTCTTAACATGGTGGTAGCGCTGCTGCTTACTAAGGAGACCCGGGTTCGCTTCCCGGCACTGGTGACGGGATTTTCTCCCTCTGGGAGACCTGATCCGGGGCACACTGAGCCTTATTAGAACCCTGAAGGGCCAATTGAGGAGATATTTGATTGAACAGTAGCGGCCCCTGATTGCGTAGACCGAGAGGGATTGGGGTGCTGACCACATCCCACCCTCTAGTACTGCACCCCACTCATGATGCCTGCAATAGACAGAGGTGGGGGACGCAGCGACATGGCGGTAGGCTTTGGTCGGAACTTGACTGTTGCGCCTTGAGTTTATTATTATTATTATTATTATTATTATTATTATTATTATTATTATTATTATTATTATTATTATTATTATTATTATTATTATTATTATTATTATTATTATTATTATTATTATTATTATTATTATTATTATTATTATTATTATTATTATTATTATTATTATTATTATTATTATTATTATTATTATTATTATTATTATTATTATTATTATTATTATTATTATTATTATTATTATTATTATTATTATTATTATCATTATTATCATTATTATCATCATTATCATTATCATTATCATTATCATTATCATTATCATTATCATTATCATTATCATTATCATTATCATTATCATTATCATTATCATTATTATTATCATTATTATTATTATTATTATTATTATTATTATTATTATTATTATTATTATTATTATTATTATTATTATTATTATTATTATTATTATTATTATTATTCCTGTTAACTGAAAACGCTAAACTAAATCTGATGAATCACATAACTTTCACTCTCCACTATCGTTAATTATTATACATTTTTACAAACCTTAGAAATCATTCATTACAGGAAAAACTGTGCTGAAGCTTTATCTGAAATACGCGTTAGTCACAGTGTGTTTCTCTGCCTATTAACTTTCCACGCGTTTGCCTTATGATTTATATAAACAGTCGACTGTTGTAATTAAATTCGAAACGTCTGCCTACAAAGAGTTTCAAATTAGTCAACACATGTTTTATTTCCTTATTGTTTGTGCGGAATGGGAGAATGCCGTTTGAATCATTACCCGGTTTGGCTTTGTAATTAACACGCTAAAAAGGGAAACTTGCTCACGTTTACACGCCCATAGAACAGTCTCGGCCTCGACCTGCAAATATTGAACATAAAGGAGAAAACCCGGAGTTTATTGAAGTTGTAAAATTATTTGATAGGTCCGTAATTTAATTAGATTTACATTCCATTATGTGAAATGTTTACTTGTAAAAAGTTTAGTCTGAATAACGTAAACTAAACTGCAAATTTACATTTGGTTCTGTTGCACATATATCTCACACATACGGCATTTTAAATAAAATAGTTCAAGGTGTGTCTCGAAAAAATTAATTATCCTTTCTCATGAAAAGATTATTGTAGTGTGAGGAATTTGATAAAATTCTTCACTTTCCATTCTTGAAAGTGTTCATCTCCAATATGAAGTTAGGTAGTTTTTTGTTCGAATTTCTTTTCTTTGTTGTTCTTCCAGAAGCACACAAATGTTGAGCCTTTCCTAAAAATGAGCTAATGGAGGATGAATAAAACCCAAACGTGTATTTGCTTAACCTTTCTTTAAGGAATTGTGGTGACATCCAGTTAAGGTTCTACAGGACACAGATAAGTTGTAGAGAAATGTCTTTATTTCAACTGGGGCTTAGGACACATTCACTCATTTTGGAACTAACAGTAGGTTTGTTGTTGTCCTCTCTCTAATCTTGCCTCATTTTCAGTTTACCCAACAAGTCTCAACACTTAACTAACCAGTTTGGTGTTTGTTTAAAGTGACTTGGTGTTATGAACGAGGTTTTGTGTCCAGTTACTGAACAGCTTTAAGAGGAGCATGATCTGTGCCTATAATGTAGTCCATATGAGCCAGTGGCATGGGATATCAACACTCATGTGGTACTTATTTATCTCACGCTGAGAGCCCGGGTTTGAGGTTTTTCATATCTCTGAAATATGAGTACCACACAGATCGATATCGAATATTTCCTGGGAATTCCTTCCACTCCAAGCTTTTACATGTAAAACAGTTTGAATTATTTTACTTTTTGAAATATTATTCTAATGGAATTGTCTTGTCAAATAGCGTAAATATTCGAAAAATGCATTAAACGTGAATAATCTCTTGTAAGTTGTCTGTGAAAATACCTTATTACATTCTCTACTACGTATCGTAAATTAGAGGAAGTATTGTATTCCACCCAAAAATTCGATGTCGAGATTTCACCGGGAATATATGGTTTGAGGCCTCTGAATGCAAAAAAGCCACTTTTTACTATAGAAAGGTCCGTGTGTGTTTGTCAGTCTGTTGACAGCATAACTCAAAAAAGAAAAGTCGGTTAAAAACCAAACTTGGTATTTAAGTTTGACGTCTTTCAAGGATGTGACACGAAGATTTTGAAGAAAATTGCTCTACCCTTCACTATCCTTTACATGGAAAATTGTTCGAAAATGTTGATTTCCTTGAAAATGCCTCTAACGATTTTCATTAAAATGCCACATGTTTAAGATATTTTAATGACAAATGAAATGCGCATCTTGAATTTTCTGGTTATAGCGCATGAAGTCGTACTTACTCTGGATGACTTTGGCATAACTGGTAGCAATAGACCAAATCTTGCTACACGAAATTGTAGATATTGCTAAAACACGCAATTTATGTCTAAATCAATTTTTTGTAGAGCGAACCATTTCTGTAAGTTTTAGAGAACTGATATTTCTGTTAAATGGAACATCGCTATTTATTTTTTATGTTAACCATGCAAAGGGAACAGAATTTGAAAGTTTTAAAAGATTTAACTATCGCCCAAAGCCTATTGTATTCTAATATTCCCGTTGTGCGTGCAAGGAAACAAACAATCAGGTAAATGTTTATCTAAACTAACATGAAGAAGATACAACAATATGAGTTTGTAAGAATGCTTAGTAGAAGAGTAGAGAAAGCCATGTGAGTGCAACACTTCAGATTTTTTTCATTGAATTTTCTATTATAACTCCGACATTTAAAGAGATAGACTTAAATATGCAGCATAAAAACCGCAGATATTCATGTAAAGGCATATAAGTTAGGTAAAACCAAAATGTTTCTGAGTTAGCGTTCTAATAAATACTCCCTACTGTGCTTCAGGTTTTCTATATCGGAAGGATAAATTTTTGAAATGTGAAGTGGTGCTTATTAATTTCCCGTAAACTCTTTCAAACTTTCACACTATAAAACACAACACAGATAAAACTTCTCTTCTTATTATCATTCCTTTTTACTGTTGTGTGTCATCTCAAACCATGATTAATATTAAAGAAGTAGCACAAAGGAGAACTGATCCATGGCGGTGTTTTCACGACGGGAAGATTTAGAAATGCAAGTTATGGGAACCATATTAGTATAATAAACCGGTTAAACAAGTAATCTATTTTAAAGTTCGATGCAACTTATTTTCATACGTCGTCACACATATTTACAGTTATAATAAGGAAATATTCTAAATGACACACTTTTACAGAAATTTCGCTGCAAACCTTGTTATTTGGAGTTCTTGTGTCTGGTAATGTCAGATAGCATTACTTCCGGCTTAAAGAGGAAGTTGCGGTTTGCGATATGAACCAAGGACAAGAACACAGCAAGTTTGGGTTGTGAAGCCCGTGTGGAAGTTGCTCTCAAGAGAACAGTTGCGCATCATTAACATGTTCCCTGTGGTAAGTACATCTGTTTAACATATTACTCTTGTAGGAAAACTATGTTACAACAACAAAAGAATACATATTGTCAGCGTTCTTGCTTCTGCACCCACAAGTTTAGGCAATTAGGCGCATCTCTCTTTAAATAATATCATTCTCTATTTCAAGAACGGCACCATCAGAAAAAATCCAATATTTTGCACTCACAAGACTTTCTCTACTCTTGTACTAACCATTCTTACAAACTCTTATTGTTCTATCTTCTTCGTGTTAGTTGAGGTAAACATTTGAGAAATTATCTTATTGCTCGTTTTCTTGCACGTGCAACGAGAATATGGGAATACAGTAGGCTTTGAGCAATAGTCATATATTTTAAAGCTTTCAAATTCCGTTCTCTTTGCACGCTGAAAATATAAAAAATGAACTGCGATGTTCCATTTAACAGAAGTATAAGTTCTCCAAAACTTATACAAATAACAAGGAATATCTCCGAAATGGTTCACTCTACAAAAAAATTAATTCAGATATAAATTGTGTGTATTAGGGAGATCTACATTTTTCGTATGGTCATCCAGAGTAAACAGGACTACATAGGCTATACCCAGAAAATTATACACAATACCCCCACACACCACACCCAACACCCCCCACACGCACAACACGCACAACACCCCCACACACAGCATATACAACACCTCCCACATACACAAAACCTCCACACAGCACACCCAACTTCCCCCGCACACCAAACACAACACCCCACACATAGAACACACACAACACCCCCATACACAGCACATACAACACCTCCCACATACACACTACCCCCACACAGCACACCCAACACCCCCTGCACACACCACACACACAACACCCCCACACACACCACGCACACGACACCCCCACACACAACACACACAACACCACCTTACACACCACACACACAACACCCCCATACAACACACACAACACCCCCCGCACATACAACGCACAACACCCACACACACCTCCCACACAACACCCCCACACAACACACACAACACCCCCGCACACACCACACACAAACCTCCCACACACCACACACACAACACCCCCATTACACACACAGCACCCCCCGCACACACCACATACACGGCACCCCCACACGCAGCACACAAAACACCACCACACACAGCACATACAACACCTCCCACATACACAATACCCCCACACAGCACACCCAACACCCCCCACACACACAACACGCACAACACCCCCACACACAGCATATACAACACCTCCCACATACACAATACCTCCACACAGCACAAACAACACCCCCCGCACACACCAAACACAACACCCCCACACATAGAACACACACAACACCCCCACACACAGCACATACAACACCCCCCACATACACAATACCCCCACACAGCACAAACAACACCCCCCGCACACACCACACCCAACACCCCCGCACACACCACACACACCACTCACGGCACCCCCACACGCACCACACGCAGCCCACACAACACCCCTACACAGAGCACATACAATACCCCCACACAGCACACCCAAAACCCCCTGCACACACCACACACACAACACGCCCACACACGGCACATAAAACACCTCCCACATACATAATAACCCCACACAGCACACCCAACACCCCCGCACACACCACAACACCCCCAAACACCACACACAACACCCCCACACAACCCACCCCACACAACACACCACACATAACACCCCCAAACAACATCCCCTTACAACACAACACACGCAACTCCCCCACACAACACATGACACACACAACACCCCCATACAACACACCACATATAACAATCCTACACACAACACACCACACACAACAATCTTACACACAACACACACCACACACAACATCCCCTTACAACACACCACACACAACAATCCTACACACAACACACACCACACATAGCTCCCCCATACAACACACCACACACAACAATCCTACACACAACACACCACACACAATACTCCAACACACAACACACACCACACACAACATCCCCTTACAACACACCACACACAACTCCCCCACACAACACAGCACACACAACAATCCTACACACAACACACCACACACAATACTCCTACACACAACACACACCACACACAACATCCCCTTACAACACACCACACACAACTCCCCCACACAACACAGCACACACAACACGCCCATACAACACACCACACAACAATGCTACACACAACACACGACACACAACAATCCTACACACAACACACACCACACACAACAACCCCTTACAACACACCACACACAACTCCCCCACACAACACAGCACACACAACACCCCCATACAACACACCACACAACAATCCTACACACAACACACCACACACAACATCCCCTTACAACACACCACACACAACTCCCCCATACAACACACCACACATAATCCTACACACAACAGACCACACACAAGCATCCTACACACAACACACACCACACACAACATCCCCTTACAACACACCACACACAACTCCCCCATAAAACACACCACACACAACAATCCTACACACAACACACCACACACAATATTCCTACACACAACACACACCACACACAACATCCCCTTACAACACACCACACACAACTCCCCCACACAACACAGCACACACAACACCCCCATACAACACAGCACACAACAATCCTACACACAACACACCACACACAAAAATCCTACACACAACACACACCACACACAATATCCCCTTACAACACACCACACACAACTCCCCCACACAACACACCACACACAACAATCCTACACACAACACACCACACACAACTCCCCCATACAACACATCACACATAACAATCCTACACACAACACACCACACACAACAATCCTACACACAACACACACCATACACAATATCCCCTTACAACACACCACACACAAAACCCCCATACAACACACCTCACACAACATTCCTACACACAACACACCACACACAACAATCCTACACACAACACACACCACACACAACATCCCCTTACAACACACCACACACAACTCCCCCACACAACACCCCCATACAACACACCACACAACAATCCTGCACACAACACACCACACACAACAATCTTACACACAACACACACCACACACAATATCCCCTTACAACACACCACACACAACTCCCCCACACAACACAGCACACACAACACCCCCATACAACACACCACACAACAATCCTACACACAACACACCACACACAACAATCCTACACACAACACACACCACACACAATACACCCACACACACACCACACACACAACACACACACAACACACACACAGCACACACCACACACAATATCCCCTTACAACACACCACACATAACACCCCACACAGCACATCACACACAACAATCCTACACACAACACACACCACACACAATACACCCACACACACACCACACACACACAACACACACGCAACACCCTGACACACACGACACCCCTACACACACCACACACAGCCCGCCTCGGTAGCGTGATGGTTAGCGTGTCTGCCTCACGTTCAAGAGGTCGCGAGTTCGAATCTCGCTTAGGGTAAGTTATCCGGGTAAGGTTTTTTTCCGAGGTTTTCCCTTATCCTGAGAAGACGAATGTCGGGTAACCTAAGCTCTATGGACCTCGGGCTCATTTGAGCATCATTTCACCCATACCACACACAACACCCCCACACAACACACACAACACCCCAGCACATACCACGCACACGACACCCCCACACACAACACCACCTTACACACCACACACACAACACCCCCATACAACACACACAACATCCCCGCACATAACACGCACAACACCCACACACACCTCACACACAACACCCCCACACAACACACACAACACCTCCGCACACACCACACACAACACCTCCCACACACCACACACACAACACCCCCATAACACACACACAACACCCCCCGCACACACCACATACACGGCACCCCCACACGCAGCACACAAAACACCCCCACACACAGCATATACAACACCTCCCACATACACAATACCCCCACACAGCACACCCAACACCCCCCACACGCACAACACGCACAACACCCCCACACACAGCATATACAACACCTCCCACATACACAAAACCTCCACACAGCACACCCAACATCCCCCGGACACACCAAACACAACACCCCCACACATAGAACACACACAACACCCCCACACACAGCACATACAACACCTCCCACATACGCACTACCCCCACACAGCACACCCAACACCCCCTGCACACACCACACACACAACACCCCCACACACAGCACATAAAACACCTCCCACATACATAATAACCCCACACAGCACACCCAACACCCCCGCACACACCACAACACCTCCAAACACCACACACAACGCCCCCACACACAGCACACACACAACAACCCCACGGTCGGTCTGGGTGACTTAGTTGGTTAGACGCTGGCCTATTGATCCCAAGGTCGCGGGTTCAAACCCGGCCCAGACCGATGGTTTTTAAGTGTGCTTAAAAACGACAGCTCCATGTCAGTAGATTTACTGGCATGTAAAAGAACTCCTTCGGGACGAAATTGCGGCACACCGGCGACGCTTATGTGATTCTGGTAATTGACAGCGTCGTTAAACAACAACAACAAAAAATAAATACAAAAACAACCCCACGCACAGCACATACAACACCTCCCACATACACAATACCCCCACACAGCACACCAAACATACCCCGCACACACCAAACCCAACATCCCCCGCACACACCACACCTAACACCCCGCACACACCACACATACAACACCCCCACACAGCACATACAACACCTCCGACATACACAATACCCCCACACAGCACATACAACACCCACATGCACAATACCCCCACACAGCACACCCAACACCCCCCGCACACCCCACACACTACACCCCAACACACTGTGCTGTTGTACTGGGGTGCACGAAAACATAACTCTTGTTAGGCTCGTGCAACCCACTGACACGTCTTAGCCTTTAGGATAATGTGGATCTTTAAAGAAATTACACTGCCAATTGGCAAGTAATACTTGCCTTTATTATAACAACTTCAAATATACAAACTAAACACCTTGAGTCACAGAGAATTTAAATACTTGTCACCACTTTAAAGTGGTTAAAAATATCACTTTTGATAATACATTTTGAGATCATTGTTTTAATATTTTAATATTTCGAAAATTCCTGCCATGCTCATAAAGTATTTACTCACGTCCAAACCTTTTAATTATATAAATGCGACCCGAAGAGCTGAAAGATAATTTAGAAGAGAACTACTCGCGTATGATAACATGATGCCTCCCTAGTATGATATAGTCACCATTTCTGCCCAGCTTCACAGAAACTTGCTCTGTCGTTGAAAATTCAAAGTCGACTGCTTCTCTTGCCTTCCCGGACCTGGCTTAGTAGGAATAACTCGTTGCACATGCAACGCTGTTTTTGGCCATTTCCGCATGAGGTGGTCGAATTCGACGTGAAAATATGCAGGGTCCCTCTGTTGCTTTATTGAAGCACCATGACGCTCATTAAATTTTGATTTGGTGAGCTTGTACTGATGGCTGTCTCTGCTTTCGGATTCTAGGTGAAATAACGGCTCAGCACCTAGCACACACCACACACAAAACACCTTCCACACACCACACACACACCTACCCCACACACACATCGCACGCAGCACACACACAACACACAAAACACCCCTACACACAACACACACAACACACAAAACACCCCTACACACCACACACACCACACACAACACCCCTACACACCACACACACAACACCCCCACACACAACACACACGACACCACTACACACACCACACACAACACCCCCTCACACCACACACACATCACACACAACACCCCTGCACGCCACACACACCACCGCCACACACATCACACACACCACACACACCACCCCTACACACACCACACACAGCTCACATATAGCACCCCCACACACACACACACCACGCAGCACACACAGCTACCCTACACACACCTCACACACCACATCCCCACACAGCTCAGCACACACAATATACCCACACTCACAGCACACACACAACACCCCCACACAACACACACAATACCCCTGCACACACCACACACCAGCCACCACACACACAACACCCCCAAACAACACAGAACAACCATCGCACACACCGCACTCAATACCTCCCACACACACTACACACAACAACCCCATACAACACCCTCCGCATACACCACACACAACACCCCCACACACCACACACGACACCCCCACAGAACAAACTCACACACACCACGCAGCACACACACAACACCTCCACACACCACACACACAACGCCCTGCTTACACACCACACAAATAACAGCCCCACACACATCATACACACAACACCCCCACACAACAAACACAACACCCTCCGCACACACCACACATAAACACCACCCACACACACCACACACAGAACACCCCCCGGACATAACACACACAGCACACACACACCACACACGACACCCACACACACCACACACAACATCCCACACAACACGCACAAAACCCACACACACCACACAAGACACCCCCACCCATACCACAAACAACACCCCCACACAACATCTCCCGCATGTAGTATTCATATGGAATGGGGCATGCAATAAAAAAAAAAAAAACCCACACAACACCTCCGCACACACCACACACACGACACCCCCACACACAACACACACAACACCCCCACACACACCACACACACAACACCCCCACACACCACCCCTACACACACCACACATACAACACCCCCACACACAGATCACCCCTACACACACCACACACACAGCACACACAACACCCCTACACACACCACACACACAACACTCCCACACACACATCACACGCAGCACACACACAACACACACAACACCCCCACACACATCACACTCCGCACACACAACACCCCTACATACACCACACACAACACACACCACTCCCACACACACCATACACACAACACCTCTACACACACCACACACAACACCCCCACACACACATAATACACAACACCCCCACACACATCACACGCAGCACACACAACACACATAACACCCCTACACACGCCACACACACTACACCCCCACACACACAACACACACAACACCCCCCCACACACACATCACACGCAGCACACACACAACACACAGAACACCTCTACACACACAACACTCCGACACACAACACCCCCACACACATCACACGCAGCACACACAACATACACAACACAGACAAGACCCCTACACACACCACACACACAACGCACACAACAGCCCACACAAAGAATACTCCCGCACACAACACACACAACACACAGAACACCTCTACACACACAACACCCCCACACACACACCACACACAACACCCCCACATACACCACACACACAACACCCCCCACACATACCACGCACCACACACACAACACCCCCACACACAACACCCCACACACATATAACACCCGCCACACACAACACCCCCACACACAGCACGCAGCACACACACAGCACCCCTCCACACACACACACACAACGCACGCAGCACACCCGCACACTTAGAGCCCACACACATCTAGAAATTTGATGTGTTACACTCACATTAGAGTGCTTTCTTATGTAATATAAACTCATGTAGTAATGCCACTAATTTTACTTCTCATGGGCTGCCTACCTTACATTACGTGAACTGGCATGTTTGTGATGTTTATTCTGTATTCGAGTTCCAAACAACAGTGAAATGTGCTGAGAGACTGTGTTGGAACACATTTGTTCATTACTGTAAGTAAAACTAAGTGTTACAGTTTCATCTGATTTAGTCACAAGTTTCCTGTGATATTTAACTTTGGATAAAGTGTGAAAAGTAGAAGGTATTGTCCATCTCTTTGCGCGAGTTTACAAGACGGAGATATTAATTCATATTTCTAATATTGAATCTGTGAAACCATACTGTTACATGTGTACTTTCTTGGTTTATTCTTATTAGGTTCTCTTCTATGTTACTACTTGATGTGACGAAACGTACCCACTATAAGATCATTTATTGGACCACGTCCTATAAATACGCAGTTAATTTCGCAGTTTCTTCACAAATTCTTACGTTAGCGAATGTTGGGTAATGTAAATGTAAACCCCGCGCGACAGCCCACGAAGGGCCAAGGCCTACCGCCCAGCCGCTGCGTCCCCCACCTCTGCCCACTACAGGCGTCATTGGTGAGGTGCAGTACTGGAGGGTGGTACGTGGTCAGCGCCCCGAGCCCTCCCGGCCAGTTATGCGGTCTTCTCGACCTGGGGCCGCAACTTCTCCATCAAGTAGCTCCTCAATTGGTCCCCCCGGGACCTAACGAGGCTGAGTGCACCCCGTGCCAGACCTCCCAGAGGGGATAAAATCCCCATGCTGGTACCGGGAATCGAACCCGGGTCCTCCGCGCCACAGGCAAGCGCGCTGCCAGCTGCGCTACGGAGGCGGCAGCGAATGTTGGGTACTTGCATAAATAATCTGAGTACATTAGTATTGTTTCGGAACACGGTATTGCCTCGTTGATCCAGAACAATTGAAGATCGTTTTCTCGAACCTGGTTAGATAGGAGATACGCTGCGTTCCCACCATGTGTTTTGTTTTTGAAAATTCTGCTCCTTGCGTCAATTAAGTGAAGATTTCAGACACATACATGTATAAATACGACCATGGTATGATTGTAAATACCATACAGTGCAGTATAGTGTTAAATCTGGGTGACAATCAATATTATGTATTTTAGCAAACACGCAATATTATGTTGCGTAACACGAATACATTAGTACAAAAATCGTTTAAAGTACAACAGAATCTACCGAAAGGAAAGTTAGGGATAATGTTGCTGCAGACGTGCACCTGTAATGACGGGTTCAGGCAGGCAATTTTGTAGAAAGAAACATCGCTAAAGTTGTACCATTGAACACGTTTTGGCGTTTTGAATACCGACATATGCTGCACTTTGTAGTTACATATTCTGGCGCGAATTAATCAGTTATAGGTATATGTTTGATACCTTGGAACACTAACCCGCTGTTTGGCCAATAGACGGCAGTTTGTGGCTCAGCTGTTTAAAAGCAAGAGCTGCCAACATTTGAAGTAGAAAGAGAGCGAGAGCTAATCTAACTAGCTATTGAAGAAGAAGGAAGTAGGCATAACATTGACTTAGGTTTGTTAATGTTTTAATGCAAGCACAATGCATACAACCATTAAGAATATCAGTAATAAACTAAGGAAACAAGTATAAAAATGATTTCAGTGTTTACTATTGTTTCCACGTAACTTAAAAACTTGTGAGTAATGAAAGTCAAATAACCTATCTTAAGTGCTCCATGTAGTTTTAGTCCAAGCACTAAAACGATATATGTACATATTTGTGGATTATCATTATTAATGATTCAGATATGAAACAAATGTAACACTGACTTTGCTGTCGCTCCTGCGTAAATCGCTGGCAATTTTGAGCTATGGAACTCGAAGAGCAGTGTTGCCAACTATAATTCAATAAAACAAGCTAAACCGGCTTGCCAAAAAGGCTAGAAAAGGCTAGATTATATTGTAATACCTATATAAACGTTAGAAAACTACATTAAAAAATACGCATGATCACCCAGCAAAAATAAACGTGCTGCAGCTAGGATTTCCCATAGGCTCTTGCATGTATGCAGCATTTGTACCAACAAGCTTCAATATTTCGTCTGGGACTTCGCATGAAAAATCCGATGTGTTGAGGTCACATGACTTTCTCTACTCTTGAACTAACCATTCCTACAAACTGTTATTCCTATATCTTCTTCGTGTTAGTTGAGATAAACATTTGTACAAATTATCGTATTACTTATTTCCTTGTAGGTGGAAGGAGAATATTAGAATACAGTAGGCTTTGAGCGATTGTCAAATCTTTTAAAGCTTCCGTTCTCTTTGCAGGGTTAATATAACAAATTGAATAACGATGTTCCATTTGACAGAAATACAAATAACAAGGCATATCTCCGAAATGGTCCACTCTATAAAAAAATATTCAGACATAAATTGTGTATTTTAGAAAGATCTACAGTTTTTCATAGTAAGATTTGGTCTATCTCTAACGGTTTACCAGTTATGCAAAAGTCGTCCAGAGGAAATAGGAGTACAGAGGTTATAGCCAGAAAATTCAAAATATACATTTCATTTGTCATAAAGATATTTCAAATCTATGGCATTTTAATCAAATTTTTTTTATTTTGTTGTTTAACGACGCCGTCAATTGCTAGGATCACATCAGCGTCGTCAGTGTGCCGGAACTTTGTCCCTCAGGAGTTCTTTTACATGCCAGTAAATCTACTGACATGGAGCTGTCGTTTTTAAGCACACTTGTGCTTCACATCGGTCTGGGCCGGATTTGAACCCACGACCTTGGGATCGGTAGGCCAGCGTCTAACCAACTGAGCCACCCAGACCGACGTCAAAGTCATTAGAGCCATTTTCAAGAAAATCGAAATTTTCCATCTAAAGAGTAGTTTAGGGTGAAACAATTTTCTTCAAAATCTTCGTGTCGCATCCTTGAAAGACATTAAACTTAAATACCAACTTTGGTTTTTAGCCAACTTTTCGTTTTTGAGTTATGTTGTCCACAGGCTCGAAATACACACACAGACCTTTTTCTAAAATGTGCCAAAGAATCTAACAACTTGATGGAATCCACATTCCCAGATTCAAAAGATTCGGGAATTCACCAAAAGGATTGTATCATTACGTGCAATAGCTACAGTAGTGAGATTAAATTATGTATTATTTTAAAGGTACCGGTAGATGAGTAAAAAATGAAAAAGGCTAGAAAAGGCTAATGAGGCTTAGAAAAAAGGCCAGGAAAGCTACTTGTAGATTTTTGGAAAATTTATAGCTAGATAGGTTCTCAAAAAGGCCAGATCTAGCCATAAAAAGGCTAAGTTGGCAACACTGTCGAAGAGCATTGCATGTAATGTTGTAATCCAGTTACAAAAGACAGGACTGCCTTTGCATTATTATCAATACGGATAATTTACATTAAACTTAGATCAATAAAAAGCACTATGAAACACTGATATAACACTAATTTTGTTTTGTGTTGTTTCTGTGTATATCTTTGGACATTTCTGAAGAAATGCCTCACACCCAAGAGGTAGCGAGTTCGGATCTCGGTTTGAGTGAGTTATCAGAACAATGTATTTTAGAGAGATTTTCCCTTTCCCTGAGAATATTAATGTTGCGTAACTTTAAGCTCTATGTACCACATGGCCATTTGGTCATCATTTCAGACATTTTATTAATTCATTTTCCAGTATAACACTAAATGGAGGATGTTGATATGTAAAGAAAGAAAATATCTTCTCCAAATGGGTCTTTGATGTTTTAAGGTCCTGTTTATGCATATTCTCTGACAATAGTTGGAGCAGTCGACCACGGCGCTAGATGAGCGCTTGAGTTCATTCATGATTATGGTTAGTCTAGGATTAGACGGTGTGCACCGTAGGTTATAATAGCATATTAATTGCTCTATATTAATTGTTTTGTAGGAAGTAATTGTATTGTGCTCTTGTTAATCATCTCATTATTTTTTTTATTAACTATATATATAATCTGATGTGTTGCACTCACATGACTTTCTCTACTCTTGTACTAGCCATTCTTACATATTCTTATTACTGTATCTTCTTTGTCTTAGTTCAGATAAACATTTGTACAGATTACCTTATTGCTTACTTCCTTGTAGGTACAAGGGGAATGTTACAATACAGCAGGTTTTTTGCGACAGTCAAAATTTTAAAAGGTTTGAGATTCCGTTCTCTTGGCACACTTAACATAAAAAATGAACAACGATGTTCCATTTCACGAAAGATTTAAGTTTTTTGAAACTCACACACATAACAAGGAATATCTCCGAAATGGTTCGCTTTACAAGAAATTTATTTAGACATAAACTGTGTATTTTAGCGAGATCTACATTTTTTTGTATAGTATGATTTGGTCTATCTCTAACGGTTTACCAGTTATGCAAAAGTCGTCCAGAGTAGATAGAACTACAGGGGATATAGCCAGAAACTTTAGGATATACCTTTCATTTGTCATCAAAATATCTCAAACATATGGCATTTTAGTCAAAATCGTTAGTCATTTTCAAGAAAATCAAGGTTTTCGAAACACTTCTCATGTAAAGGGTAGTTTAGGGTGGGGCTATTTTCTTCAAAATCTTCGTGTCGGATCCTTGAAAGACATTAAACTTAAATACCGACTTTGGCTTTTAACCGACTTTTCGTTTTTGAGTTATGCTGTCCACAGACACACACACACACACACACACACACACACACACAGATTTTTCTAAAAATGCATTTTGTGGACTCAGGGCTCCCAAAACATATATTTCCGGTGAAACCTCGCATCGAACTTTTGGGTGGAATATAATACTTCCTCTAATTACCAGTAGGGAAAGCAAAAATGGATGTGTGTACATATGTATGTAACCAATAATCTCCTGAGCTGCTAGACCGATCACCGTGAAATTTGGCACGTATGTATATGCACTTTTCCATGGAGAAGGAGTTTATTTTATCCATATTACCATTCAATGTGTTACATTCACAGTTTTCTTTACTCACTTTCCTTTTACTTAACACATACACATGACCTTCTCTGCTCGTCCTTCAACACACAATTGTTACATTTTTCTATGATTGAAATAGAATGGCAATGTATTACATTCACGCGGTTCTCTCTACTCGCCCTTCAACATACAATTCATAAAATTTTCTTACAAATGAAATACAAATGTAATGCATTACATTCACATGATTTTCTCAATTTGCTTTTGTTTTATGTAACACATTCACGTATCCTTCTCTGTTCACCTCTCAATATAAATGCATGCAATATTCTATGATTGAAACAAAAGTGCAACATATTTCATTCACATAGTTTTCTGTACTCCTCTTCTACGTAGTACATTTACATTTCTGCTACTCCCCCTTCAACACGTGTTGTTGCTAATGCTCTTCTGACTGGAGTATGCATCTTGGAGAATTGAAGACATTGATCTTGAACAGGTGGGCAGCCACAGTAGTGTCCAGCCATCAAACGAAAGGGCAACTGCTGAGCTTCTTGGACATCCTGCAAGCGTGTTTTCCATGATTTATTTGTAATTTTTTTCATGATCATCATGTTGTCTATGTGTATGGATGTCTAAATTTATATATAATTTTGATGTATTCTAAGATATTTTTGTTGAATTAATTTGTTTTATATTGGTTCCTTTCTCTGCCAGGAAGTCTGCTTTTACATTTCCAATAATGGCACAATGGGCTGGGATCCATTGGAAACAAATTTCTTTGTTTCTTTTTATTTTCTTTGGCTTTTTAAAATTTTAAGTGCTAGTAGAATCCCTAATATTTTGTTGTTTGATGGGAATGGGAGGCTGTTGCATGAATGGCTGATCGTGAGTCACTTAAAACTACAGCTTTTTGAAAGATGTTTATGTGGCACAACAATTGGATCCAGAAAGTTCTTGTCTTCTAATTCTCCATCATAATGAGATGTGAGAGAGCCTAGGGAAATGGAAAAGTAAAAAGCTTGCAGTAATTCTTGTTGTTTTCTATTATAACTGGGATCCATCTGCATAGTTACCTTCTGGGTAACAGCAATGGGTTGCTTTTAAAACAGTCATTGTCTGAATATTATTATCTATACATCTTTTTTGGGTGTACGTATTCCAACAGGTTTTCTTTGTAATCAACGATTGGTTGATTCGGTGGGTACGTGGAGAGAGGTAGTTTTTGTATCTATTCCCCAGTAAATGGGTTTTATTTTCGTTGCAGATTCTTAATTTGGATAATAAAAGTTTTATTTGTACATGGGGGTTGTAAATATTCCAGTACGTATTGTAAGGTAATTGAAATAGTTTTTCATACACTTGTAGACCTTTGCTTTCCTTTTTCATATTGTAGTATCATATTCTTTATAGCCATTTGAAGAGCTGTTAAAAGTGTAACAGCCCCTCCGTAATAAGTCTGAGGGGCTGTTTCTGTATTAATTCTATTTGGTTGAGGTTTGATCGGTTAACTGTGATTGTAGCTTTGCTGCCATAAAGGATAGGCTTTATGTAAGTTTTGTGTGTAGTACGTAGGATGTTTTATTCAACTTCCCCATTTGAGCAAGGAAAGTCACTCTGTAACTTTTCCTGTAGAGTATTTCATAAATTAGGATTAATGATAATTTACATAAAAGTTTAAGTAACTTTCAGTTTCTGTAATATTTTTTCCATTAAAGAGAAGTGAAAGACTTGGTTTAATGTGATGAACAAAGACATGGAAGTCTGGTTTTGACATATTTACAGTCATTTCATTCTGTATACACCATTCAGAAAGTTCTTCCACTGTTTGATTCATGGGTGTTGTTTATTTTCTTATTACTTGCAGGAATCTGCTTGCCTAAGTCATCAGCATATCTTAAGTTTGTGACTTTGTTCAACTGCGGAGGTAAATCATTTATGAAAATATAAAATAAAGTAGTACTTGAAACTAAGCTTTGGGGAAATCCTGTATGGGTTTGCTTAACACAATCACGTAATGTTTAAAAGCCTTGGCAACTAACCAACAAATCCGATTTAAGTCCTCTAGCTGTTAGGGCGGTAACAGTTTGATGCTTAGAAAGTCATTTAAAATCTACCATTAAGCAATTTTTTTTGCCGAACACTTGCATACACAATATTAAAAGCATAAACTCGTGAATATTCTTGTTCTAATACTGC
Organism: Tenodera sinensis; assembly: GCA_030765045.1. Classification (NCBI taxonomy): domain Eukaryota; kingdom Metazoa; phylum Arthropoda; class Insecta; order Mantodea; family Mantidae; genus Tenodera; species Tenodera sinensis. Next base: position 58,728,916 of record CM060974.1, on the reverse strand, counting down.
TGTTGTGTGTCAAAGGAATGGTAGATCTGTTTGAAACTCTCCGTACTCATTGTTTCACAAAACATTGCGGTGTCAAGACATCGAGTTTTGCTCCAGTACAATTGAATGCACGATTTTTGCACTTGTGACATCTAAGTAACTAAAGCAATGTAGGTCCTGATTTCATCTGCGCAGTGTTAAACCATTTTTAATCATTCAACACTTTTCTGTCGGAATTGTTAAGCTGCCTCGTTGCGAGGCATTTGCATCTCCACAGATTTTGTCAAACAAAGGTTCCATATATTCTGAAGGAATTGAAGTTGCAGCTATTTAAGTTCTTCATGAAGCGTATTAGTAATTACATTTGATTGAATTGCACTTTGTGAAAGGCTTAGTCATGAAGCTGTCAGGATTAATAGAAGACCAATAACGCCATCTCTCACACATGCTTGTTCAGTATGTTTTTACAAATACCAGTATTTGCAGTAAAATGGTAGAGAATGTGGTTGCTGTCAGTTTTAGTCCAATTCCAGTTATACAGATTTTTTCTGCGTTGTAATGCAGACATGTTTAGAAGGGCCTAGTGTGTAATTATTGGTTTCATAATTATTTTCTTCACTGCTTTCTGCACTAGATTTTTTGTAACTGTCCCCAGAAGGAGTCCAGGAGTAAGTACAAGTCGCCTGAGTTAAACCAGGCGGATGGTAAAGTGGCCATGGTACTATCCGTTTAGTACGGATTTACTCGTGTGGTTTAATAGGTGTTGTCAAATTTTACAAGCTTTGGTGTAAATGTCTTTAATGTCGTTTGATGGTGCAGACTGGTTTCCTATGTTGTCACTGGTGGTGGGATGTGTCTGACTTCGGATGTCTGGCCATCCGAACGACCATTGCACTACTGCTTACTTCGCCGGCCGCTTGTGGGACCGTCATACAATGCAGTGCCAGTGACAGGAAACCGAGAGGAGTAGGTGAAGGGTGTGGTAGTGCCAAGTGTGGAGTACATTTGGCAGTTTAGGTGTTTGAGGGGGTAGCGGTAGTTAGTTACCAGCCAAGGGCGTCCTTGGGCAAGCGGTAGCTCTGCCGCCGTCTAGGTAGGCGATGGTTGTATTGCCGCAGTGTGTTGACCAACTGGTTAGGGTGAGGTGTGAGTTTGGCATACATTGTACGAGTCCTGTCCCGCAAAATGTCTACAATATATGGTATGCCGGAATAAGTGTGGAGGATGTGTGATGGGAATCTACGGTCGATATCGTAGATCATCCTAAGCGCCCTGTTCTGCACGGCCTGCAACCTGCGGATGGTGGAACGAGCCACCTTTCCCCAGACCTCGCACCCGTACAGAATCAGGGGCGGGACGATGTCACGGTACAAGCGTAGTTTCTGGTGAGTGGGCATGGTTGAGTGGAATATGGGATATAGCTGTCTCAGGACGCCGTGTCCCAGACCGACCTGTGTCCTAACATGTGGAGTGAAGGTTAGACCGCGGTCAAGTAGTACTCCTAGGTATTTGGCGGAGTTAACCCAAGGGATTGTTCACCACCTTAGTGCCAGAGATACACCCATCCGCCATTTCGAACATTGTCCAGTAGAAGAGATTGACTCTTCTGTGGGCTAGTGGCCATTCTCCACTGTTCACTCCACCTGCCAATGGCGCCGAGCTGTCGCTGTAGTGGAGGGAAGAAATGCCGAACATTTTTGTTCTGTGGCAGTATGAGCACGTCGTCGACATAATGGCACGTAACAGTATGCGCTTCCACAGTAGGTCAGGCATGTAGGCAGCGAAGAGTAACGGCGATAGCAAGCTACCTTCCGGTATTCCAGCTGCTATGGGTCTGACCGAGGATAACTTCCCCTCCACCCGCACCCGAAAAGTGTGATCCCGTAGGAAGCTACCAAACAGGGTGATGTAGGGGGAGGTGTTTCTGCCTCTCTGAGTTTATACAATAAGCCCTGGTGCCATGTAGTTGCAAAGGCCTTTTCCACGTGCCGAAGCACCGCGATTGTTTTGAAGCTTTCCTAGAATCCCAGGGCAACCTTCTCTACCAGTCGCAGTAACTGTGGAGTCGTGGAATGTCCACGACGAAAACCGAACTGATGATCCGGGATGACCTGCCTTTCCTCAAAGAGAGGACTATGGCGGGGTAGGAGTAATCCTTCAAATATTTTTGAAACGATGGGTAATAGGCTGATGGAACTGTAGTTTGAAGGAAAGACCGGGTCCTTTCCAAAATGTAGACCACCTTCGCCTCCTTCCAACAAGTTGGAAAGTGGCGAAGATGGAGACATGCATTATAAATCTGCGTCAGGTGGACAACGGCCTTACGGGGAGGTGCTGGAGCATGGGCGCCGTGACGCCATCATACCCCGGGGATTTGTTGGGTTTAAAGCTTTTGATGTGAGAAGCCGCCTGTCTTGGGATGACTATGGGAATATAGATCTCTGCGTGTGGTGGCGGGGATGCCTCATAGAGGTAGTCCACCGTCGCCTCCACGAGTTCAGTAAAGTCTTCGTCCTGGACATCTTCCGGTGTTTGAATTGAGACTCCAGATGGTCTGCGAAATCCGTGACTTTCTCTTGGGGCTGGAACGAGTCTCCCACGAATGCCGTATAGAGGATGCTGGTGCGTATTTTTGTCCTTTCTAAGGGACCTGATTATCCGCCATGGTTGTTTCTCTGAGAGATCAACATTTGCCATCGCGTTTTCCCAGGCTGTTTTGCGGTGTATTCGTAACAGACGTCGTGACAGGGACTTGAACCGCTGGTAGACTGCCTGCATCCTGGGATGGCGGAAACGCTGCCAGAGCCTGCGGACAGTTGCTTTGGCTTTAAGCAACTGCCTGAGTTCGATGCCAATGGTTCGAGGGTTAGGTATGTCGGATGGAATGCGGTGCGCGTGGGCACGTACCACATCCCGGATGTGTTAGGAGAATGCCGTGGCTGCCGCCTCCAGTGCATCGATGGAATCCACAGACTGGTTAAGTTCCAGGATGGCTGCATCCCAGTCGACCTCGTATGTCCGGTCTGGAGTAACCAGGGCTGGCAAGTCAACGTTGGAATCCACCACGACTGGGTCATGGTCAGAATCCAGTTGATCTCTGAGAGGTCTAGATGGAATGGTATGTTCTTGGTGAGCATGATGTCGAGTACATCCAGCCTCCCTCGGGCCGGATGGAACGTAGGTCCTCTCGGTCCATACGCAAGTACGCTTGGGTTATCGCTGATCAGGCGGCAAGGACCTCGCCCCTTCGCATTACTGACGCGGCTATGCCAATGGGCATGCTTCGCGTTGAGCTCGCCTGCGATACATACCGCTCGGTGTAGATTCAGGAGGGTGTTGAAATCTGCTTCGTAGAAGCGGTTATCAGGAGGGTCGAATGCCACCACCAACACCGTGTCCACCCCGCCAATGGCAAGCCTAATGGCGCAGGCCTCCACATGTTGTGCTGATGACCTAGAAGTTGAGCGCCCTTAAACCAAATCAAATCAAATCCACATGTTGTAGTGGCGGGAGAGGAAAGGAGGTATGAGTGATACGATTCTTTATGAATATGGCTGTACCGCCCCCTGTCGGCCGACCCGATCTGACCGATGGCTGACGTGACTCGGCAGCGAGAAGTTGGTTGCAGCATCTAAGTGGGTTTCACAGACCATTAGAATGTCAATTCCATAGGATTGTAAAAACTCAGTGAGGCTTGGGTAATGGCCCCTTATGCCATTTGGGTTCCAGAACGCAGCTCTGAACGGTCTCCGGACAACTATGGAGGCCATTATTTGGCTGACGTAGGGAACAGCTGGGCCAAAGTTTGGACCAGTAAGGCATGCTTCTGCATGGGGCTCAGGTTAGGGCTTTCATACTGCAGCTTGAATTTTCTAAGTGCAGGCAAGATTCTGTATAATATGTTATTAAACCACAGGGTTAGGTCCTAAAATTCCTCCAGGTCCGCCTGTGAGAGCGTTTCCCCTAAACTCGGGGTGGCTATGGGTGCAGCGGGTGACACAGCACCTGTGGACCGGCTGCAACATCAGTGTCCCTTGGTGCCGGAGCTGCCTCAGTGGGCTGCTCTGCCGACGCCATGGGTGACAGTTCAGGAACCTAATGTACTCTCTCCGCGGCTTGGCGCTTGCTCTTATTTTTCTTACGCCGCTTTTGTTTTGGAGGAGGGTTGGCCACTACAGTCTCCTCAATCCATGTATTGCCTGGAGGTGGTGCCACAGGTTCAGTCGTGGCAGGGGCAGCTGATACTGCCTGGGCTTGGTTTCGTGTCTGTTCAAACCCCTTTAGGGCATTTGCGAAGCAGACGCCAGCGCTGACCTCAGCCGCTTCTGGACGTCCTTTGCGACGGCTCTCGATTATCTTAAGACGCGTCGCGCATCCTTTATAGACAGTGCAATGCGCGCCTTTGCAATTGCCACACTCCCTGTCCGTATCCGGCTTAGGGCAGTCCTGCACTTTGTGAGCTCCAGCACACCGCAGACATGCGAGCGGGCGCTCGCATGCCATTCTGGAGTGATGGAAGCCCAAGCAATTACGACATTGCACCGGACCCTCCTTGCCGTAAAAGCGTTCAACCTATACGGCAGTGTAGATCACCCGGCGCACTGCGTCGATTGGCTGGACTTACTGGTCACGCACTTTGTCTACCACAACCAGAAAGAGTGACATAGGCACCTTCTCGGAGCCTCTGCCGGAGACAATTGTCTTCTTCAGCTGCGCCACTGATGCCGTGATATGTTCCTCGAGGAGCGACAGCTTGAAATCCTCGGGAATGCAGTCAGAGGCAAGGCCTCTGACTATCCGCCGTTCCACGTGAAGGCGTGTCGGCGAGTAACTGTAAAACGGGATGTTCATCTCCCGCAGTACAGTCTTAGCCGCCTCAAAGTCTTCAAGCGTGGAGGTCTTGATGTTCACTTTCCTTGGCTTCCTGACTGCCTCAAAGCGCCCTTTCAGGCGCGAGACTAGAAGCTGCATGGTTCTAGTATTCTCCGCTACAATTGGCGGTATTTTGGGGCCCCCTTTGGCTGGGGGTTGAGTTGCACACTGTGATTTGTGCTACTGAGAGCCCGTGGAGTTACGCCTGTTCCGGCGTCTCTTCACTACAGTGAAGTCCTCGATGTGCGTGTCGCGCTCTGAGTCAGAGGAAGAAAGAGGGTGGTAGGAAACCAGTCGTGGCCATGGTTCCACGTCGACAATTTGTCGCAGGACAGAGTACTTGCGCTTCTTGCGCGCTGGTTGTGCCGCTTAAGGAACAGAGGTTGAGGTGCTGGGTCCTGGTATAACACCTACGTCCACAGTCGGCGCGGTTGCCCTCCGGCTACTCGCAGAGGACAGGACCCCCCCTTAAGGGAGGCGCTTATGCAAGCATCACGGCTTGAGGTGTCGGGCCAAAGGCCCTTGCCTTTGGCTGAGGTCTTGCGTGTCCGCTGTCTTGTGGTCCGTCAGTCAGTTTGACTTGGGTCTAGAAACAAAGATAAAAGTTGAAGAGTAAGAAAACCTGGATCCTGGGTACCGGCGCGCACACTGGCGGCCGAGCGGCAAGCTAGTAGGAGGCCTGTGGCCACTGCTTTGTCGCTATCAAGCTGGTCATAGCTCCTGCAAAGCAGCAGGTTTAGCGTTGGTATACCCTAAAGCTTGCTTACCAAGCCTCTTATAGAGTACTGTTCGTCTAGCTCAGAAGATCGGGTCACTCCACCACAATCGTTGCGGAGCTTCTCCTGCTACTTCTTTGAGAGATGTACTGGAAACTACTATTCCACCAGTCACAAGTCGTCATGAATACGTGTGCATCTAACACAAGTAACTCGGTGAATGACGTGTCACCACAACCTTCTTAAGACTGTTTCATATTCAGCAGAATCACAACTTACACTGTCACTCTCTAACGCACTTTGTAACAGTTTCTTCACTTTCCTTGTCATCCATGCAGATTTCTTTCATGGCCACGATGGAGAGTGAAATAATACCAAGATAAAATTGTGGTTTCATGACTGAAACACAGGAGGTTAGATCATACTGGTCAGAATCACAAGCACCAAATGTTAGCATTTCATTCCAGACGTATACAAATGACATCTGTGAGAAGGAACCTAAAATATGTGGAATAGCGAGCTGAGCTCGTCATACGATTCATATACCAAAAGGACGCATACAAGCCCTGGTGGTCAAACTATACGAATAGGTTAAATTTGATAATTTGTTTTCACACTTAGTTGCATTCAATATCTGAGATAAGAAGTTATGAAACCATTTCAACATTTTGTCATTAATTCTCAACTTAGCCATTTTATGAACGAGTTTTAAATAAGGGACTGAGTCATGGGCAATTTTGAGATCGACGAAGACTGCTAGGATTGATTCTTGTTTCCCTAAAATCTTCTCAATATCTTGAGTTAAAGAGAGCCTTGGTTGGATTGTTGAGTGGTGTTTTTGAAATTCAGCCTGTATTTGAGAGAATAAATTTTTTGAATCATGATACTATGAAAGGCGAGTGCAGAACGTATGTTCCACCAACTTGGCTAAGTGATAGAGAAATTGGCCTGTAACTATCAAGTTTCCTTGCTGGTTTATTTGACTTGAGTATTGGAATTATAATAGCTTTTCTCCAGGTTGTTGGTATAGTGAATTCCCTGTCAAGTTAAATATCTTTAATAGTATATTTTGTGCTTTTGGTCAAAATCTTTGCTCCTAGACTTTAATGTAGTTGAAGTTGTGGAATAGATCTTTGGAGTTCTTGTATTTCAAAAGTTGAACTGGAGGTTTTGTGTGAATGGTCCGCTTTAAATTCTTCTTTTATTTCCCTGTTTTAATTGATTCAGTCGTTTTCTTTTCTTTGGTAGTAAGTACTCTATATCTGTAGATTTGATTAAAACTTTCTGATAATTTCTTATCTGTAAGTATTTTATTCTTGAATATAATAGGTTCTTTCTGTTTTGTAGGGGTTTCTTTATTTAATGTACTCATAATTCGATGGGCTTTACTGCTGTCTTTTCTGCAGTCAATAGTTTCTGCAAACTTGTTATAATATTCCCTTTTTGCTGTAATGATTTGTGTCTTCAATGCTTGAACATCCTTGTAGATTCTGCCTTGAGTCTAGCAGTGTGGCTTTTTTATTTCATTTGTAATCGTTTTTCAGTTCGGTTCAACGTCATACTTTTCCTCTTGGGAAATTCTGTTTCGCAGTTATTAAGACTTTGTTATTGGAATTGTTCATAATGTAATCAGTAGAATTATTTTATTTTAAATCAAAATAGTGCTTCATCTAGTTGTTTAGCAATTTTTTTCCATTTGAATTTCTTATAGCTCCAGTAGTAGTTGTTTTCTTTAAGCATTTTGGTAGCTAGTTCCTTAGTTTGATTGTTGTAACAATTGGTTTATGGCCACATCCAGGATCATCTACAATCTGTTGATGAGTATTTCCAATAAGTGAAGGGATATCATTGTGAGATCTGGGTTAGTGGTTGTCAACATACAATTCATACAATTTTGATGATTGAAATAGAAATGCAATACATTACATTTCCATGGTTTTCTTCTTTAGTCGCCTTTGTTTTACATAACACGTTCGCATGTCGTTCTCTACTCACCCTGCAACATAAATTCATATAATTTTGTATGATTGAAATTAAATGCCTTGAAGTATGTTCACATAGTCATCTCTACTCACTTTGCTTTTATGAGACAGAATCATGCTTGTTTTTCCAATCACCCTTCTACAAAGAATTCATACAGTTTCCTGCATGATTGAAATACAAATGCAATGTCTTATATTTACACAGCTTTACCTACTAGTTTTTTTCCTGTAGTATTTGAAGTTGACATTTTTTTATGCCTAAGAATAGAATAAAGTCAGTGAAATCTCCATTTTAACTTTGCAATCCTCATTGTAAGCTCTTCTGTGTCCAAGATTATCAAATTGCTTTTAGAATAATATAATTTGAAGCATGTTTTAGTCTAATAATACACATTAGATTCAAATAAAAATAACCATGAGGAAGTTAGATCTTTGAATGTTAAAAATGTCACTCTGGACATATTGCACCAAATTACCTTCATTACTTAGTCTTACTTTATGCTGTCTGTTGAAATGTTGTCTAATGCCTTGCATCTGGCAATGAAGCCATTAGCAGTCTAGCCTTCCAATATTTTTTAATAACACTCTTAGAGAGAAGTGCAGTGCAGGATTTGAGGTGATCTTCGTCCATGTCGGCATGTTCATCACACAGGGGGCATGATGGAAGTCAGTATAAGAAGTCAATACAGGTGACTCGCCAAGCAGTCATGGCTTGTCAGGAGTCTGAAGGCTGCTACTACTGACTTTCATGGACCTAAACTTGACAGTATGACTGTTTATTGTGGGCACCAAGGTATCACCCACTCGTAACCCCCAGCAGCTGTGAAAGACCATCCATGTCTTCGGTCAATGGGTCCATCGAACCTACCTGGGAGGATTATATAAATACACTCTCCAATCCGGCACTAGGGGAATCAGAGGCCCTCGCCTCGGAAAATATTCAGCAGCTTCCACCGCGGGAAGGTGTATATATTGTGAAAAAGTGTAAATAGTGCAGTGCGCTAGGACGCATATTTTTGGTGTGCCCAGTGAAGATGTGTGTATGTGTGTGTGAGTGTTTGCGTGGGTGAATGCGTGCGTGTATGTATGTGTGTAAATAACTGTAAATATGTACATATGTATAAATATATAAACCAAAGACAGAACAGAACTTAAAAGACAGGAGAAAACTATTCTCGGTGACCTACAGATGGTCACCGTATGGGTTTTTATACACACCGCAAACTGTAAAATAGTCAACAAAGTTAAGTGTACAAACAATGTAAAATATAGCCTGTAAGCCGGGCCCAATGTACCGGTACCAGGCCCATACTTTTTATAATAAATAAACTTGAAACTAGGGGAATGCCTTTTGACGCCATGACAGGCTGGCACAAACGTTATTTTTGTTTGAGGTTTTCTTACTCTAGCTCTTAGTAAACCAATGCTGAAGTGCAAGGCATCAGTACCTGTTGGTCTGCAGGAGGTATCTGATTTTCCTCCTATCACCGATATGTGGGAGGCTTTCCCCTGTCCACCACCCGGGGACGCGCCCTCTAAGCGTTACAGGTCCCCCGAGGGAAATGTAATGTAGGTTCAACTATCTAGAAGCAAACTCATGGGTATTGCTAATAATGTGTTTCTTTTTCCACAGACTTGCTACTGAAGTTTAAGAACAGAACTGTTTAAATACAGTAACTGTAGTAAAATGGATATTAAAGAAGAAGTCAAAGAGGAATCTTCTTTCCCAGACTTTTGTTCAGAGAATGAGAGAGAGCTTTTTATCAAAGAGCTTGTGAAAAAGGTTAAGATAGAAACTGTTACAAGTAGCAGTGATATCAAACCAGAACCTGAAGAAGGTTCCACATGTTCATGGAATGAGGGAAAAATTTTTACCAAACACCTTGTGAAGAAGGTTAAGATAGAAACTGATTCATGTATTAATGATGACATTAAGGTAGGTTGTACAAAAAGGTGCATCACTTTTGCTTCTTTTTCTAATAAACACTGCGTAACATTAATTATTAAAAATATGCTTTATAATACACAGAGATCCAAATCCATGGGAACTGCTGCGCGGCGTTTTTCCACAGTGCATACGGAAACACGATAACAACAGCTGATATCCACAAGGTCACGAGCATGACTTGTTTTCCTCTGCTCTACTCACAATCAGTATTGAATTGACGCGATATCATGCGGCTGCATTATTACCAGCGTGCTTTATTATTTAGTTCTGTACTTAGCTACAAAGTGTATTATAGCTCAGCATTTATTTTCTACTGCACAGTGTGTATTTATTTATTTACTATTCGTATGTGTTAACTCAATTAGCTCGCCAGGTGCAAGTGCGATTTGCAGAAAGATTTCCAGGTGTAAAAGCTCCAGGCCGTACAACAATCCCTAAACTTTAAAATAAATTGCAGGCCACAGGAAGGGCCCAGGCTCAGAAATCTTAAAGATGTTGTACGGTTCTTACCAAGGAAACGTTAGACAAAACCAGTCATCGTTTGGAGAATTCGCCCCAAAAATCGCTTAGGCGTCTTTCCCAAACAGCAGGCGTTTCTTATGGCTCTTTACCAAGAGCTACAAAATTGTCGAAGGTAAAACCATATCAAATAACTATGGCACATGCTCTTCAACCAGGTAATCCTGTAATTGGGTGCACATTTTGTGAGTGGACTCTCATAGTGTATACAATGGTGAAATTGACCCATATTTAATATTTTCACGGAGGAGGCTTGGTTCCACGTTCATGGATATGTGTGTACACAAAATAATCGTTATTGGAGTTCTGAGAAATCTAATATTGTTCATGAGATACCCCTTCATGACGAAAAAATTGTTGTACTGTGCAACATTAGTGGACAAAGATTATAGGCCCAATATTTTTCTAGTCATCAGTTGACGCCTTTAAATACATCAATACAAATTTGCTCTCTTATTTTAGAGAATTAACCGACAGGGTGCGTAATTTTGCCTTTTTTCAACAAGACTCTGTAACAGCTCATACAGCCAATCTTTCGATGGGAACAATATAAAGTGTGTTTCAGGACAGAATTATTAGTAGAAATTTGTGGCCCCGTCAGTCCCCCGACCTGATTCTCTGCTATTTCTATCTCTGAGGTAGCCTAAGGCATAAATGTACAAGACAAACCCACATACCCTGGAAGAATTAAAACAGAGTATCCGCCAGGAAATTGCCAGCATTTTTCAACGTGAACTACAGCGAGTGATGGATAATTTCCAATAGAGGTGCTAAAAATGCATGGACAACGACGGTGGCCAGTTTCAGGATCTGCTTTAATTATATTGGCAAGTAAAGCCTTTAAAAGTAATTTTAAAAATGTATGGTTTTATCTGTAGTATTCTATGATAGCGGCAGTCGGCAACGACGGCAGGGGACCCATAGGCTACAGACAAAACACAGCGCAGCCGGTTCACAGTCTTTTGAATCATCTGTTATTTATGCCCAAAGCCTCATATCGTATATCATTTTGTATGCATTACAAAGTACAGTATGTACTCTAAGAAAAACATTTAAAAATACTTTCTTCCAGGTACTTGTACGTGATATTTACTACATTATAATATTTTGCTGAAAAACTTTATGTCTTATTGTTTCCTTGTGTGTGTCTGAGATGATTTCTGCACTCTTTTGCTATGTATGTGTCTTTCAATGTTTGGATGATGTTCAGTGTGCTACTAAGTCACAATACCACTCTGAGGTTCTTGTCCAATAACCTGCCTCGTTCACAAGATTTAGCCACTTTCGTCAGTGAAATTAATGTCCCACACAAATAACTGGAGCCAAACACAAGATTTTTGCAGCATGTCTGTGCAGTCTGGGAAAACTTTTCTTCTGAGTGTGTGAATAAAACTGCAGCAGGTTCTGTCTATCTTTAACTGTATCCCTTAGTTCAGTATCACTTTGTAAGCCAATTACTTCTAGCCGCAGTTCATTTCTAACACTGGAAGTCTACTATAAGTGGGGTAGAGTAAACTTGAAAATTGCCCTTTAATATAGTAATGTCTTGGAACCATAATTCGAACTCCTTTTCTAATTGTCTTAATACCCCTGTATATTTATTAGCATCCTCTGATTCTGGCAAATCTTTCACAGATGCTAAGTTTGCAAAATGAACGGTGTTTGTGGCATTTAATTGGCTTTGTCACTCTGACAGCTTTTGCTTAAAAGCTGTTATAGCACTACGCATATGCACAATGGTATGCTCTCTACCCTGTAATTGTGTATTTGAGTTATTAAGATGATTCATCAGGTCTGCAAAGAAGGCTAAATTCCGTACCCAGCTAAAATGCCTAGGCATTCACAGCCAGCGCAGAAATTATAAAATGAAGTATCTTCCAGGCTGTTTTGCTGTGGTCTGCTGGAAATGAGTGTTCCAGACATTTCGTTTACAGCTGCGGTAGACATCCTCAGTGCCACTGTCAAAATCTGATGCGTTAACTGTCTGTGACACTCTACTTATACAATGTGCATTGTCCGCTGATTGGTTCAGGATGAGCAGAGACATGGTGGTAGTTGGGTAGGGCTCTGTCTCTCTTGTGCTGTTGTTCTCTTGTGATATTGTGTAATACTGCACCCCAGGGTGCAGTATTGTACCTGTCCCTGCACTTTCCCTACCATGTCTTCTCTTCCTTCTTCCCCCGGCAAGTCCCGACAGGGGCCTGCCAGCCAGTCTGCAACTCCCGTTGCCAGCACCTCCACTGGTGCTGTCGAAAAGACCTCCACCGAGGCTAAGAAGCGACCGGCCACTCAACGCGAAAGCGGAAGAGGCAAGTGCCGAAGAGTCGAGGCTTCCGAACCTACCACCAGCCAGGGCCTCCCACGTGAACCAGTTCCACGGGTAGGCCAAAATCCGGAGTCTGACTCCGAGGACTGTGGGAGTGTTTACTCCTGCAGATCTTCCGTCGTGATGGACGACGAATCATCTTCATCTGGTCTCTCCTCTGGTGAGGAAGAAACTCCTCAACAGGGTGTAGACGGCTTTTGTGAGGTGGTCTCACGTAAAACCAAGAGACGGCTGGCCGAATTAGCCAAATTGGCACAAGAAGGTCTCCGTAATCTCAACCAACCCCAAACACCTCTCCCCGAAAAGCGACACGTTCCACCGATCATCGAGGACGACTTCACAGGGTCTATCGGCTTTCTTAAGCTGGTAATGCCTACCCTGTCGAGGGAGTGCACGGTGCGGCGGAGCAAGAGCCGCTTTATCTTCCAGGCCAAATCGGCCGAAGATTACAACATCCTCCTCAACCACCTTAAGGACAAGGGTATCCCCCACTTCACCTTCGGGTTGGAGAGAACCCGCGACGTCCACAGAGTTATCCGCGGCCTCCCGGTGGACACACCCATCGACGAGATTGTCGCAGACCTCAAACGTCAGGGCGTCAGCCCAAGACTGGTCAAACAGCTGACCAGAGCCGCACCAAATGGGCAAGGACCCAGAACACCCCTCCCACTATTCCTCGTAGTGGTGGAGAGAGCCCTCGACCCGGAAGGTAAGAAAATTGATGCCATCACAGGCCTTTGTTACCACCGGGTGCATCTTGAACCATCCAAGGGTTCTGGCGGTCCTCCTCAGTGCCATCGTTGTCTGGGGTTTAATCACTCCAGCCACTTTTGCCATAGGAAACTTCGCTGCCTGAGGTGCGGTGGCGAACATTCAAAAGAGGTCTGCCCAAAATCTCGGGAGGATGTGCCCAAGTGCGCCAACTGTACCGGCGCACACGTAGCTTGCTACGGAGGCTGTCCAACAAGGAAGGCCATCTTAGCAACTAAGAACCCACCACAGGTGATCCAACCTTCTGCGGCGGACAGCCCCCGGGTAGGCTCTGCCCCGGCAGGACCGGCAGTGGCCAGCAGAGCTGCGGGTAGGATTGTGGCGTCGCGCGTTAACAACACCGACACACACACCCAGTGCACAAACACAAGCTCCAAGCGGGGTTCCCACGCCCGCCCGCCAGCAGAGGGAGGTCGCGGTCGAACGTGGACCCGGTGCTACCGAGCCCTCCAGTTCAGCCACCTCTACAACAAACCACTACCCCTCCCACACCTCAGTTCCAGGACGTACTGGCGTGGTTGCAACGTATGTTGCAAAACTATGGCCAGAGGATCGCCAAACTGTTGGTAAGTTTCCTCTCTGCCAGCGACCAAACCAGCAAAATGGCCATTGCCATGGGGGCGCTCGCTTTTCTGACCACCGTCATCCACACGACCCAGAATGGCGGATCAGACTAGGTCTCGTACCTCGTTTAGGTTCGCGTTCTGGAACGCGTGTGGCCTGGCCGGTCAGGAGAATGAGCTCCACCATTTTGCTGGAGCTCATGCCCTAGACCTCATTCTGGTCTCAGAAACACATCTCCAGCAGAGCGTCACATCCCGACTCCAGGGCTATCACTGTCTCAGATCGGACCGCGTCGGCCGTCGTGGGGGCGGCACAGCGATCTTCGTGAAGAACAGTGTGGTCCACAAACCCATCCAGCTCCCTCCACTTCAAACCCTAGAGGCCACTGCCACTTGTGTCCACCTCGGAGGTACTGAAGTCCTGATGGTGTCTGCTTATCACCCACCCCAGAGGCAGTTCGTTCCAAACGACTACCTCTCCATCCTTGCCCTACATCCTCATGGCATTATTGCCGGGGACTTAAATGCTAAGCATCAGCGTTGGCATAGCGGCCCCCGAGCAGACGCTAGAGGCAACGACATCATCAGAATGGTAGACGCGGACCCTCAACTTAGAGTAGAGGGTCCCTGGCAACCTACCCATTACCCGCGAGATCTAGGGCGGCCATCCGTCATAGACTTCGCAATCATCAAGCACTTTCCATACCATCTATCACTCACATCGGTCAACGAACTTCATTCAGATCATCATCCCGTGTTGGCCATCATTAACACCCAGGTTGCCAGTCATGAGGTCCCGATCCAACATCGAAACGTAGACTGGGACTGCGTCAGAAGTTGCCTGAATGGCTCCATCCCCGCCAACCCCAACATCACAGACATCCCAACCCTAGAGGTTGCGGTCTCTTCCTTCACCTCTGTCGTGAAGCGAACGGTCCACAACCTCACCATCCACACCCCAGCTCCTCTTCATCCTGATGTCCTGCCTTTAGAGCTTCTTTTGCTCATCCGCCGTTCTTGGGCGGCTCGCAGGCGCTATCAGAGGCACCGCACGCCCCATCATCTAGCGGTTCTAAGGCGTTTACGCCACGAGGTTCGTCTCCGTCTACGCGAGCACCGAGTGCGCGCGTGGGAGGACACGATGACTCGTTTGAACCCGGAAGATGGCGACGTGTGGAAGATCGCCTCAGGATCGACTCAGGAACCGAGGAGGGTCACACACCTCACCTATCCAAGGCACCCGAGGCCTGGCCTATGAACCTCAAGCCAAAGCAAATGTGTTTGCTGACTACCTGGAGAGGACTATGCGTCCTAAAGATGATCCGCTGGACCTAGACTTCTCCGACCGTGACCGCCAGGAGGTACGTCGATACCTTCGACGTCCTCATGGGGAGACGGATCGGCTTCCCGTCATCAAACCAAGTGAGCTCCAGGGCGTACTCCGGCGCCTCGACCGCAAAAAGGCTGCGGCGCCTGACGGGTTAACCCCTGCCATGCTCCGCCACCTTCCTTTCAAGGCCGTGCTCTTCCTCACTAAGGTCTTCAATATGTGCTTCGCCCTTAGTCACTTTCCACGCCAGTGGAGGGAGGCCCGGGTGATCTGCATATTGAAGCCAGGGAAAGACCCGGTTGATCCTGCCAACTACCGATCCATAAGTCTCCTGTCTGTACTCTCGAAAGTACTAAATAAATAAATAAATAAAAACCTGCAATAATAAACCCTGGCACCTAATTACTTAAACCAGGGCTTACATTCCAGATCCCTATTCGTTTATTTAACTTTCAAAAATATTTACAACAACAATATTCTACAAGTTATAAAAATCTAAATACTACAAAACATAAATATAAAATACAATAAAATTAAAAAAGAAAAAAAAAAAAGATTTCAACATACACAAAATAAACATACTCAAAATTATAATTCATCACATCAAATATCTATACCAACATTTCCTCTAATACCTAAAACAATCACAATACTCCTAATTAATTTAATATATATATTTTTTTTTAATTTAATAAAATATTCATTATAAACAATCAAAATAAAAAACTCAAATTAAAGTTCCAAAATCATATAATTAATTTCTTAACCTATTTACATAAACAATTATTTCAATTACTAATAATAATTAATTCATTAACTTTATTTCTAAATCATCAAACCAAAACAACCAACAAAACTTCTAATTCATATAACAAAAATCAATCAATATACTAAAATAAATCAAATAAAAATATAATTAAACATTAAATCAACTACATTTACACATTATTTTAATTAAAAATTTCCTAAAATCAATAAAACAACAAATCTTCAATTCAACTTACCAAAATAATTCCCATTTAAAAATATATCTCATTCTTCTAATAATATAATTTAATATTTAACAATTTTTTATTCAAATTTAAAAAAAAATATATATATGTATAAATTTAAAATATATATATATATAAAAAACTCAAATTAAAATTCCAAAATCATATAATTAATTTCTTAACCTACTTACATAAACAATTATTTCAATTACTAATAATAATTAATTCATTAACTTTATTTCTAAATCATCAAACCAAAACAACCAACAAAACTTCTAATTCATATAACAAAAATCAATCAATATACTAAAATAAATCAAATAAAAATATAATTAAACATTCAATCAACTACATTTACACATTATTTTAATTAAAAATTTCCTAAAATCAATAAAACAACAAATCTTCAATTCAACTTACCAAAATAATTTCCATTTAAAAATATATCTCATTCTTCTAATAATATAATTTAATATTTAACAATTTTTTATTCAAATTTAAATATATATATATACATACAAAATATTTCCCATTTTATCCCCCCTTTTATAATATACTTACATAACTACATCAAATAAATTTCTACAAATCACTATTTAAACAAATTTACTGGTATCCAGTAAATAACCGGTATCCGGTTAAAAATAATAAATACTACATCTAACTTAACACTAAGGCCGCCGGTGCCCGGCGGCCAACTGTACTGGTATCCAGCACAAAAACATCACTTGATATATTTCTAATATCACCTTTATATCCTTAACTCAAAATTCATATTTCTTCACTTCCCCATTCGAACTCACAACATGCCACTTTTCTTTCCTCCTTAAATCACTGATAACATTAAAACAAATGTTTCCCAAATTATTATTAACATTAGGGATTTTAAAACTCTCACTCAATCACTTCCCAAATTCACTTCACCTTCACCGCCACATAAATTATCACTTGATACTTCCTCCTCCTGCTAATCTCTCCTCCTCAACCCATCTGCTGTCCTCTCCCTGCTGGTTTCTCCTCCATCTCAATCAATCTCCTTTCATCTTCCTGCTGATTACTCCTCCATCTCGATCCATCTACTCTCCATACTGATTTCTCTTCCATCTTGGTCGATCTCCTCTCTTCTCCCTGCTGATTACTCCTCCATCTCGGTCGATCTCCTTTCCTCTCTCTGCTAATTACTCCTCCATCTCGGTCAATCTCCTCTCCTCTCTCTGCTAATTACTCCTCCATCGCGGTCAATCTCCTCTCCTCTCCCTACTGATTACTCCTCCATCTCAATCCATCTCCTCGGCTCTCCCTGTGGGTTTCTCCTCCATCTCGATGCATCACCTCTCCCTGCTGATCTCTCCTCCATCTCCTCTCCTCTCCCTGCTGATCTCTCCTCCATCTCGATCCATCTCCTCTCTCTGCTGGTCTCTCCTCTATCTCGATCCATCTCCTCTCCTCTCCCTGCTAAATTCTCCTGCACCTCGATCCATCTCCTCTCCTCTCCCTGCTGATCTCTCCTCCATCTCGATCCATCACCTCTCCTCTCCCTGCTGATCTCTCCTCCATCTCGATCCATATCCTCTCTCTGCTGGTCTCTCCTCTATCTCGATCCATCTCCTCTCCTCTCCCTGCTAAATTCTCCTGCTCCTCGATCCATCTCCTCTCCCTGCTGATCTCTCCTCTATCTCGATCCATCTCCTCTCCTCTCCCTGCTGAATTCTCCTTCACCTCGATCCATCTCCTCTCCCTACTAATATCTCCTCCATCTCGATCCATCTCGAAAGTACTCGAGAGGCTTATCCTAGTCCGCTTGTCTCCCATCTTAGGGGACATTCAAGCCATCCCTCCCCATCAGTTTGGGTTCCGGCCTGGCCACTCAACATCTCAGCAGTTGCTGCGTGTGGTGGAGGCAGCCGCCCTGGGTTTCCAGGACAAAGCCTACACCGCCGCGGTTTCTCTAGATGTTGAGAAGGCCTTCTCTACGACCTGGCATGCCGGTCTCCTCCGCAAACTCATCCAACTGGAGCTACCTACACGCCTAATACACCTGCTACACTCATTTCTAAAACATAGATCCTTTGTGGTCGCAGTTGCGGGAACAAAACCCACACGAAGGCCAATCAGAGGCGGAGTCCCTGAAGGTTCTGTATTGTCCCCTACGCTGTTCAGCGTATATGTGGCCAACATTCCATCCGAGCAGCACGTTAACATAGCCCAGTATGCTGACGACGTGCTGCTATACTGTACAAATAGACACCCTCGCAGAACCTTTCTCCCCATACAGCGACACCTCCGCCTCATCCAAGAGTGGTGTAGGCGTTGGCGATTGTCCATCAACCCGGAAAAAAGCCGCGCCATACTTTTCACCAAACGCCGCTTTCCCGCCAACTTCCCCACATTCACTTACCTTCGCCGAAGAATAGAGTGGGTAGATTCCCTTACCTACCTGGGAGTAAAGCTCGACAAGGGCCTAACTTTTCGAGGACACATCAACGATCTATCAGCGCGGACCAGCGGGGCAATTGCCTCACTGTACCCCATGCTGCGGTCGGGGATGCCAATTCCCTTAAAGTTGCGCCTCTTTCGGGCTCTCATTATCCCTATCCTCCTGTATGCCTGCGAAATCTGGGGCATGGCTGCAGACACCCACCTCCTGCGTCTGCAACGTATACAGAATAGAGGTCTTCGTGTAATCTATTCTGTATGCCGTAGATTCCCTACGAGACTACTGCACGAAGCCTCGTCCCTCCCGTACGTGGAGGACGAAATTAGGCGCCGGGCAACTAAATTCTACGACCAGTTTCCACAACATCGGAGCGCCCTGGTTAGGTCTCTTGGGGACTATATCCCTAGAAAACGCACGCTTGTGCGACACCGGGTTCCCCGCATGGCTTGCGGGCATCCCCGGTAACACAGGAGCTACCCCATCAACAGCGTAAGCTGAGCTCCTTACAGTCCTTCCAAGAGTAGTTTGGAAGTCCAAAATTTTCGTCAAATATCCATATTTGGACCACCCATCAGCAGTGCCCAACGGTAGTTGCATGCTGAAATTAACAGCCGATGAGGAGCATAAATATATGCTACCTCCTAACAACCCTCAATCCTCATTCTTCACCAGCCATCCTATAACATCCTAATCCCGTCATACAGTGGTTAAGCCCTAAAAGGGCAGGTACACGAATGACACACCTCGGGCTGTTCTCAGCCTGCCATCTGGTAGTCTAGTCTAGTCTCTTGTGATAGGGTTGCTCTGCTTTCCTATCTCTTACAATGTGTTTCGTTTTTGGCAATTGGATGCCAGTTGCTGTTTAATCTTAATGCCTCTTCCTTCTTATTAAAATTGTTAGGCTGCTTATACATTTCAATAACCTCTCACTGTAACGTGGCATGGTAGTGTGCAATTGATGCAAGGATGCGCGTATCCTGGAACTTAACTATATGTTCACCAACTGCCTCAGTGACATGTTCAGGGACCACAGACTTATCTGTTTGGGCCAGACTGCTGCTTCTTTTGTGCTGTGTGAGTCTGGTCTTAATGCTGCACTGAGGAGTTTCTTATGTAAACTGAGCTGCAACAACAAGGAATCCTGTACTCCCCAGCTGATGACAGAGCTTCCGGTAATCCTTGACTGATCGTAGTAAAGTGCTTAATTGTCTGGGGAGCTCGAAGACCCTCTTTATGCTATGGCACTGTAGTATGTGGTTTGTTCAATTGGTGATGTTTTTCAAGTATGGTAGGAACACAATGCCCTTACATTTGGGTTGGTTTAGCTTCTGGTTGAGTCACAGGAGGGCGGCAAGCTCTTGTCGCTTCTTGCACTGAACTTGACCACTTAGAAAAAGCATTACTTTCTAATGGCTATTACCTTCACCATGAATCCTTTATTATGCACCACTTTAACTGAGTCTGTATAGATGATTATGTGAAACTGAATATTTGAATTATTCTGTTACAGGATGGGGACTTCCCTGCAGTAAATTTTTCAAGGTAAGTTTTGACTTTTTTCAATTACAAGCCGCCTGCTTCTGGTGTTATGTTTACTTTAAACTTTTATACAACCATCACCTGTATATTGTAACAGATGTCTCATTGTGCTCTTGAACTGATAGAAATGGGAATACAATAATGAGTATACCAAACAACATACTGAAACGTGCTGCCTGATTGAATCCACAGATTCTGTGGTGGTTTTTATACCCTTATACAAGGGTGGATCAAATACCAACCAGATACTTACTCTCTGTGCTACATATCTAGGGTAAGTTTTATATTCCATCCACACATTCAATGTGAACACTTCAGTGAAAATGTTTTGAAGCTCCATGAATGCAAGTTAAGTTTTACAAAGAACAGTTGACAGAAAGAGAGAGAGAGAGAGCGAGAGCATAGCTCTGAAATAAAATTCTGATACATACAAAATTTGATATCAAGGTTTACCACCATGCGATATGAAGTACACTGATTTTCAAGAAAATCCTCCCTCCCCAAACTGCCATTTACACAGAACATTTTTACTGTTTTGCCCCTTAATGATTTCATTAAAATGCCATTGGTTTAACATATGTGTTGAGTTTATGGAAAGATTGAGCTGTTACACTTGTTTGTGGACTGCGGACAATGAGAGCAAGTAGCTCCAGAACCCAGGCAAGAAACATAAGTGTTCTGTCTCTGGCTTAAAGTTTGCTTAAATTTTAATTCACTCACAGTTACTTTCAGATTCAAATATATGTGGAACTTGCTCGTGAAGACTTTTTCAGTAAGAATATATAAATATTTGTGACTTGCAGACCATAAAAGATGGACAAAAGCTTACCATACCAAAAATGGAAATTTAACTCAGAACACAATTTACGCTAATTCTCTTTGTGATTTTAATAATTTTCGATACATTGTTTATTACTGGTTTCAATTTTTGTTTCTTGAAATATGTGAAGGGTACTGAATTTCAATTACAGCATATAGCAATCCAGTTTTGAGGATTTTACTCTCATTTCAACATGTCGGTCTGGGTGGCTCAGTTGGTTAGACGCTGGCCTACTGATCCCAAGGTCGCGGGTTCAAATCCGGCCCAGACCGATGGCTTTTAAGTGTGCTTAAAAACGACAGCACCATGTCAGTAGATTTACTGGCATGTAAAAGAGCTCCTGCGGGACAAAATTCCGGCACACCGGCGACGCTGGTGTGATCCTGGCAATTGACAGCGTCGTTAAAGAACAAAAATAAAAATAAAAAAAATCATTTCAACATCCTATGGCCTTTACTTACCTACCACAAAATGTATAAAGAAACCTTCTGCTAAGTTTTACTGGACTAACTTGAAGTAAATGCAAAGTAAGCATTTTAGTACTAGACACCAGAAGAGAGATACAAATATATATTACTTGCCAAGGAAAGTAATGTGAATCTTACATTTAAGGTTTCTCTTGCAGTTCACTTCTATGCCACACAGTAAATAGAGAAGGTAGGGCATACCACCCAAAAAAATTTTGCTGATATTTCACTGGAAATGCTCGTTTTGAGACTCGCTGAATAAAAAAGGTGTTTTTAGAAAATATGCATGTCCCTGTGAACAGCATAACTGAAAAATTGAGTATCTTTCAAATAGTACTCCTTGCATTTAACTTGCGCCCAAATGATGGGCCCTTAAGCTCCACTCTCCCACTGTATTTAACTTCAGCACATTCCAAAGATGTGGTATAAAATAAATCCAAGAAATTCCACCCTTCCACCCGCCAAAACTGTAATTTACATGAAAAAATGTTTGTATGTGCTTCTGTTTTCTCAGGTATGACTGATAATTTTCAATAAAATAATTGTATTTGAGATATTTTCAGGAGAAATAAAATATATATTGCGACAAAGGACAAATATCACTTGTTACTTTTGTGTTACTTTATTATGTTCTAAAATTTTACTGACAGTACAGTTTTTTCTCGTCATTAACACAGTCCACATGCTTTGGGGCCATCATAACTCACAAGTTTTCCTTCTCTTAACCTTGATCAGTCCTTTTAGTGTCTTTCTTCACTTCCTCAGTCTCTCATACCCTAATTACAATGTTACAAACACTTGCAACGGTCGTTGAATCTTCTCACGACCACACACATGCATAGCTGTCTCACACTCACTGACATACTGACGACCCATGTCTGTGATTCAGCACCGAAGCTAACTCCTCTCACCTCCTTATACACTGGGGATGATGTCACATGGATCTTTCTCTACGTCTACACACACAGGCAATGGAAATGACCCAGTTAGAAGTCTTGAGAATGTTCTCGTCACCCCTTTTGTTTCTGCTACCTTGATTGTTAACAGAATCGCGCGTTGACTGTCTCTGCCTGCTCGCTGGCACTGCACGCAGTACAAAGCTGCTTGCTCCTGTCCGTCTTTTGTTCAGCAGCGAGTCTGACTCAATAGTCTCTGTGATCCTATTTATAATAAATGACTTTTGCATAACTGAGAAACTGAATGTAGTAGACAAAATGTTGTTGTTGTTGTTGTTGTTTTCTAGTGCCTTGCATCTGGCAATGAAGCCATTAGCATTCGTGCTTTCCAATACTTTTGAACTGTAGTTTCTTCTGATCTTAATGCTTCACAGGTCTTCAAGTGTTCTTCATTCATTTCTGCTGGATCGTTACACAGGACACATATTGGTGAGGCTGAGATACCTATTCTGTAGAGATGACTTGCCAAGCAGTCATGATTTGTCAATAGTCGGAAGGCTGCAACAGCTGTTTTCCTTGGTCTCTGGGGGATTATATCTGGATTGGAAAGTAGTGTAATCCATTTTTTATCTTTGGCATTTGTTTCTATTTCTTGTAGGTATGAATGACAAAAATTTTTAATGATCAAGCGTTTTATTGAGGAATATGAGAAATTGAATTTAGACTTTTGTTTTATTGTTGTGCCTTTCTTTGCAAGTGAGTCTGCAGCTTCGTTCCCCATGACTCCACAGTGTGCTGGAATCCATTGGAGATGAACAGTCTTATTAACTTTTTGGAGTTGTGTTAACATTTTGTAGCATTCTCTAATTTTTGTTGACTTCTTTGTAGTATTTGAACATATTCCCTGAATTGCAGCTTTAGAATCTGAAAGAATTACTGCCTTGTTAAATTTATTTAAGGGAAGATTTAATAATTGTCGGAGAGCAATGTATATAGCCTCTATTTCTCCATCATAATTTGTTGTGTCTCTGCTAACAGAATAATAAAAGGAAAAATGTGAACATGTAACTCCAGCTCCAGTAAGGTTTTCCTTCGAGGATCCATCAGTATATATGTGCAGCCATTCTTCTGTGGGATACCTAGTATTGATTGTTTCCAGAGCTAGAAGTTTTTGTATTTCTTTTGGTGTGTCTGATTTACTTATTTCCTCTATTAATTCCAAATTGAAGGTAGGTTGCAATAATTCCAATGGATTTTCTCTTATAAGTAGATTTTCTCTGGTGTTAGGAATGTTCAATTTGGATTTAATCTGTGTTACCTTTTCTAGGAAACTACTATGAGTTTTAAGGATTGAAGGGGGGAAGTTCTCTTCTGTCCATTTAGAGTTTGGCAGTCGTAACATTTTCTCGTGTTGGAGCAATGCTTGTTCTTCTATTTTTGTTGTTATTGATGGGGTCCGTGTTAAGGCAAGCATGGCATCAATAGGTGTGGATTTAACTGCTCCAGTGATTAGGCGAAGAGCCTGATTTTGTATTTGTTCAAGTTTATTGATGTTAGCATTTGCTGCTGTTATTAAAGCTTCAGAACAGTACAAGAGGTTTGGTTTAATATACATTTTGTATGTTGTGTTAAGGACTCTCCTTGAGCAGCCCCATTTAGCACCAGCTAACCGTTTCAGGATTTGCAATTCCTTTTCAACCTTTTCTGAGATGTTTGTTATATGTTTTTTCCAACTTAGCTTTCTGTCGAAAGTGATGCCTAAGTATTTGGCATTATCAACTGTTTTGAGTGGTTTACCATTATAATTTATGCTAATATTAACTGGTTTGTATTTTAGTGTAAATAATTCATAATTTGTTTTTTCCACATTGATAGTCATGAGGTTTTTGGAGCTCCATTCATGTACTTTGTTTAGGGCTGTTTCTATTCTGTCTTTAATTAATTCAGGTTTTTTTGAAGAGCCTGAAGTCCAAATGACTACATCGTCAGCAAATAAAGCAATTTTGGTTTCTAAAGTTTTTATTATTGATGGAAGGTCATTTATATATATATGTTAAAGAGTGTTGTGCTCAGAACAGCACCTTGTGGAAGTCCTCGGTGTGTTTGTTTATATTTGGAAATGTATGTATTATATTTTGTGGCACAAAATCTTTGTGAAATAAACTGAGTTATCCACTTAAGCATGTCACTTTTCACACCTATTGATTGCAACTTCTCAACTAATTTATTTCTCCAGACTGAGTCATATGCTGATTTAAAATCAATGAATACTGCCAAGGTATCCTCCTTTCTATTGAAAGCTTCCTTGATGTCCTGGCTTAGTAGGAGTACATTTTCACTTGTACTATGATTCTGTCTGAAGCCGGTCTGTGAACTATTAATTAAGTTGTAATATTCTAGGAACCAGTTAAGTCTAGATGCCACCATTCTTTCCATCACTTTTGCAATAACACTGGTCAAAGATATTGGTCTGAAACTATTAATATTGTTTGAGGGTTTGTTTTTCTTTAAAATCGGGATGATAATGGCTTTTTTCCAGTCGGAAGGTACAGTCATTCTCCAACACGTGTTATACAGTTTAAGTAGGATTTCTTTTCCTTTCCTGCCAAGGTGTTTAATAAACTCTGGGTGGATCTTGTCAGGTCCAGGAGATTTTTTGTTCTGTAATTGTTCTATTGCTAAATCCAGGTCTGTTTCATTAAAATCCTGAATAAAAATATCATTTCGTATAACTTTTGGCTTACTAGTTTCTCTGATAGTTTTTTGGATAGCCTTATCTTGTTTTTTATACGCTTGGGGTATTCTTTGTGACTGAGCATAAAACTTCTTAAGGGATTCTGCTATTTCCCTATCTGTGTAGACAAAATGTTAAAGTTTAAAAAATACAGATCTCATTAACGCTCATTTTGAGAGTTCCTTTTGAAATCGTATATGCTTGTATTTTAATCAAATAGGAAGTAGTTATTCATTTTTTTATGTCCTAGCCATTCATAGAGAATGGAACTTAAAAAGGCATCACGTGATGACTCTGTTAAAAGAATGGACTATCTTTTAAACCTGTTGTATTGTACTATTCACATTGTGCCTATGAAGAAATATGCAATAAGAGCATTTTCGCATAATATGTTAATCTGAAGTAACATGAAATAGACAGAGGAATTAGGATTTGAGAGAATGTCAGGTACAAGAGTGAGTAGAGTAAATCATATGAGTGCAACACATTATATTTTTGTTGAACTACTAAAAAGGTACAACAACAGCAAATCACTTTTATGCACGGTCTTGTAATTTGAAACTACACTTTCTCCAATGAATTGGCATATTCTTATTTGTTCCTCACAAAAAGAAGAATATTAAATATTTTTCCCTTGTATTGTTCTCCATATTCCTTGTTCTTCTATATCCTGTTCTATTCCTTACTGCTGCCCAAAAGCTCTCTAGTTTCCATAGATTCATGTTCCTATCCCATTTAGACTGTTTCTATCTTATTTGACTAGCGCTTGATTTCTCTTAGGTTAAACAAACAATCTTACTATATCCATGGTTGCCCTTTTCATGCATCGACTCCAGAATTTCATAACACTTTCTGTTACTGTCCTGTTTCTACCTGTTCATCCCTTTCTATCATTGTCATTCCTTTCAGTGCCGGTTTTGTTATTCCTAGTACTTTGCTACAAAACAGTCCAGAAGCTCTCTTTATTTTTCTGCTTGCTTCTGTTATCTCCCAAATTGTCATTGTTGATTCCACTATTGCTTCACAAACTTTCTTTAGCCAGTGTATTGTCAATTCTGGTACTCTGTGCTTATATACCCTTAAGCCCATCATAACTACCATCCCCATCATGGGCGTCATGAAGGGGGCGGGGCCGAAGCCCTCCCTTGGAAATTAATGAATTTAATGTGCACTCAATTACTATTAGACTATTGTTTTAATTTTTATATAAAAATCGTTTTTATTTAGCACAAATTAACATGTCTATCCGCAACAAATACTATAACTCATAAATCTTTTGCAGTTTTTGGCAACAGAGTAATGAATTAATGTTGTTTGATTGCAGTCGTCCAAACTACGGCCCACTCCTGAAAAAAGTGTGTCGACCCCATGATCCCCTTCAATAGTGCTTATTTACTGATTGCTTTCCACAAACCAATACTGCTCAACTGTATTCCTTAGTAATAAAACTCTTGCACTAACTGTAATCCCTTATCATTTAAATGTCATTGCTCATATTTCATAAATTTGTTTTCTTCTTTGAATAATAGCACGTCTTATTTCTCGATATTTATTTTTATTTCTCATGCTGTGCAAAATTTATGTTGTTGACTTTATATAGACCTATTACAGTTTTTAACCCATCTATAGATCATCTGCATATAGTCATCCAGATATTTCTTCGTTCATTGTAGTGGAGGAATGCGCTGCATTTCCTTTGCCATTTTCTAAAATGTCATCTGTAAATATGTTCAAGTAAGTTATACTGAGCTTATACCTCTGCTTTTCTGTTCATGTGTAACAACATTTTACTCCATAAGTTCCTTAAACTACTCTCTTGCCAACCCTTTCACCATATAATTTCAACAGTAATGCTTCTCTCTTTATACAATAAAAACTTTCTTAGAAATCCATGGAAAGCATATGTACTCTTGCTCCTGTTTAGCATAATGGGATAAAACGACAAAAATCCAGAATGGTTACTTTTGTATCACTTTACTGTATCCTTCCTAAAATTGTACCTCAAATACAGTTTTCTTCTCAGTGTTAGCACAGTCTTTCAACCTATTTAAACTCACAACCATACTTCCCAAAACCTTGCTCTTTCCTTTCAGTGTCTTTATTCACTTCCTCTGTCTCTCATGCCATAATTACGACCTTCGGTCCTTTTCAGACGCACCGACGAAACTTTCACGATAACACACTTGCAGTGATACCGACTCATGTCCTTAGCTCTAACTGTCAAACTCTATTGTTTTTTCTCAGCCCTCCTTACATACCGGGTGCAAGGGAAGTCATTACATTAATTTAAACCAGTGATAGATATCGGTATTTGTAACACATTTTGTATCTTACGTGTTTGTCTCTGACCATTTCCTATGGAGATATTTTAGTTTTGTCGAAAACAAGCTGGCCACACTGCAGATTGTATGGGTGTCACTTTCCCTAGCTCAGTACATAAACAAACAGTGTAACGGTGCGTCTTAAAAACAAACTCATACCCTGCCATGTCCTTCCGTGTTTACTGTGCAGTGCAGGCCAATCACAAGCGTTAGCTCCCAAAGAAAGCGAAAGTGCCCGACCTGTTTACATCTACAAACTAGGTCACTTCCCTGACCAACCTCAACGCAACGTTGTCAACTTATCTCACGTCTGAGAGAGCAGCTCAGAGTATTCCGTCACGTCTTTTAAGCAACTAATTATTTCGACGTCCGGTGTGATGTCCCATAATAACTATCAAAACCATGTCAGAAACAAGTTACTCTGCGCATCTTACAAGTAACACACTGCTATCTTCGTACATTCTTGTGTAATTACGCATCCAATTGGGATCAATAACTACTTATTTCTTCGAAATCGCTGATCAAAATGCCATTAGTTTGTTTTTATTTTTATTATTTTTTTTTATTTTTTTTATTATTTTTTTTTTGTGTCTTCTAAGATGCAAATATTAGAAGGGATCTAATGGCTTCCCTTCCACACTGTATTGTGGATGACATCACACGGACCTTTCTTCATTCAACATACACACGCACCAGAAATGTCTCAGGTAGAAGTTTCAAAACGTTTCTCAGAACCTCCGTGTCTGCCGCCTCGGTCTTAGTCACACCGAAAGGATGTTATTTCTTTTCTTTCTTTTTTTGGCTGTTGATTTAAAATTCATGTATTGTATGCATTTTTCAAGTGTTTTTTTTTGTTATTTTTTATTCTTTTGTGATGTCATAGAAACATAATTAAATTGTGTCATGAGAACCCTTCAATCCAAGGTATTAGCTCCTGGCTTGTTAAGACCAATTTTTTTATAAATATATTTTCTTGCCAAATGTAATCAAAATACTAACTGCTTGCAAAGCCACTTTTAATAGTTGCTATTAAAGCTAATCTGGAAATTATTGTAATTCTCAGTGCATGAGACAAATATTGCTTGTGTGGCCACTGTTATTACCACTAATGCTTTTAATTTGAATTTATTTAATGTTATGTGAATTAATAAAGTTATTTCAGTAGTAATGAACAACATGTTTGCTTTGAATAAGAATTTACAGATATACCTGCCATTTATTGTTGAACATGTACCTATTGTTAGTAAACAGAGATTGTGTTTTTAATTTAGTCCTCTAATTATTGTACTTGGGCAATAATACCAAATCTTCCAACATTTCAGATTATGTGCAGAAGGAGTTTCCAGTATTATCACTGATAGATCACCATTGTTTGCTGCTCAAGTATCAGGAAGAGACACAGGCTTCTATCTGGGAAAGGATAATCCAGCATATGCACATCAGAAGAGTAATGTTACAGGAATGCCAAGTGTAGAAGAACATGTTCTCTTAGAGCAATCTGTTAAATGTAGTGAGGGAGAGGAAATGTACATGAAGCGTTTACACTTAAAACAAAAGACTTTGATTCTTAAGAGCAAAAGACCGCACAAGTGTAACATTTGCGATAAATGCTTTACTCACCTGTCAAGTTTGAAAACACACTATTTGATTCATGAAGGTGAAAAACCACACCAGTGTAAAGATTGTGACAAGAGCTTTACTCACTTTTCAAGTTTGAAAACACATTTTTTGATCCATGAAGGTAAAAAACTACACCAATGTAAAACTTGTGACAAGAGCTTTCCTAAGTTGTCAAGTTTGAACAGACACTATTTTATTCATGAAGGTAAAAAACCACACCAGTGTAGAGCTTGTGACAAGAGCTTTGCCTACTTGTCAGGTTTGAAAACACACTATTTGATTCATGAAGGTAAAAAACCACACCAATGTAAAACTTGTGACAGGAGCTTTACTCATTTGTCAAGTTTGAAAAGACACTATTTGATTCATGAGGGTAAAAAGCCACACCAATGTAAAACTTGTGACAAGACCTTTACTCACTTGTCAAGTTTGAAAACACACTTTTTTATCCATGAAGGTAAAAAGCCACACCAGTGTAAAACTTGTGACAAGAGCTTTACTCAGTTGTCAAAATTGAAAAGACACTATTTGATTCATGAAGGTAAAAAAGCACACAAGTGTAAAACTTGTGACAAGAGCTTTACTGAGTTGTCACATTTGAAAACACATTTTTTGATCCATGATGGTAAAAAGCCACACCGGTGTAAAACTTGTGACAAGAGCTTTACTCGCTTGTCTAGTTTGAAAAGACATTTTTTGATCCATGAAAGTAAAAAAACCACAGCAATGTAAAACTTGTGACAAAAGCTTTACTGGGTTGTCGTATTAGAAAGGACATTATCGAGTTGATGAGAGAAGAAGTTGTGTTGATGAACCACATTACTTTACTAGAATTAGTTCCTCTCGGCAGCCCGAGAAGACGTGTCAAGGAGACATTAACATTTCTAACCCGAGGTGGTAGACGTGGTGCTCTGTGGAAGTATCTTAGGGTTAGCATGTCTGACTCTCAATCAAGAGGTCCCAAGTTTGAGTCTCACTTAGGGTACATTGCCTATATAAGGTTTATCCCTGGTTTTCCTTTTTCCTAAAAAGGGAATGTTGGATATCTGTAAGCTCTCTACTCTGGAGTCGTCTGGGCATAATTTCATATGTTTGTTCTTCGATATGATGTGCATAAAAGTCAAACTTATTTATAAAATTTGTTCTTGTTCAGAGAGATCTGATGTATATACTCAGAAAATAGCAATTTCGCCATCAGTTTAGAACATAAAGTTTTCTTGGATGAGTTTAAGGTAAAGCGATTTTTGTCAACTCTGTGTCAGCAATCTATACAATTAGTTTTGTAAATCACTTCTTAGTTTGTTCGTTTTAGAAATAATCATTACTTATAATGTCACTTTGCAAGAATGCTCATGTGTAAAAATCCTAAATTCACAGTGGAATTGTTTTTCTTTTTGAGATGATAGGGAAAAAGCGGTTAAAAGCTTTAGATGTAGACAATAGAGTGAAACTTTTTCACCAATATGACTAAGGGAAAGCTAGTGCAAAGCTTCTATGCCCATTTCATATAAATGAGGAAGTAGCTTAAATCTGAATGAACACATTCTCCGGAATCACCCATTATTATTGTCACCTTGTCCAATTTTTACTCTCATGTAATTATCTGGTTCAATTTACACTAACAGTTTGACAAGATCACTATTTTTCCATGACATTCACTCACATTGATGAAGTTACATAATGAAGTGTGGTCATGGTTACCTCTTCTTCTTCCAGACGGTTCATTCTTTGGGGAGTCGAGCCCAACCTGCCTAGCATTGTCACAGACTTATTCATCTATGCTTTTTGCATTGCCCACTCCCTGACTCACTCAGGTAGACACAAACATACTTGCGCATTCATCTCAAATATCTCGAAACTCACTTTGATGTACTGCAAGACTGACTTGAAATGCAAAATTAAATGATCTGTAATATACATTTATGTGTATTACATGTACGTATGTGTATTACATCTACTTCACATCAGCCCTAACTGCCGGACTTCACTCTCATGTCTAAGTGTGCAATATCATACCCATGTAGTATTCTGCTTTCTTCAAGACATAATTTTGCTATAAAGTAAGTCCTAAGTAGGGAAGAAGAGCTGCTTAAAGGATTCTCAGGCGAATCTACTCAGTACGCTACCCTAGGTATTTTTACATACTTTACTCTCTTTTTTACCATTCGTGTTATAAGCCAAAAGATGTAAGGTCTTCCCTGTGTAAACCTAAAACAAGAAGAATTATAGTTACAGAACACCAAACAGGAAGTAAAGAAGTGCCAGTTGAGAATAGTGCAATGATTCCTTTATACTTCCAAAGGAAGAGACACATTTTAAGCAGTATTCTGCGTAAGCCATCTGAAATACTCTGAGTGTGAAAATAGAGGCAATGTAGGCTAACTTCACTTGTTTAATAATTAACAACCAAGAAGAAAAATGACCACTGATCAATAGTTTAATATTGAAAGATTATATATATTGTGATGTGAAAAGGACTGTGATTTATCTGTGATGCTTATGAATAAAATTATTTTTCAAATGGAGTTGATGCCAAGACATCTATACACACCAACGAAAGTCCTCTTTATACAAAAAGCTGGTTACATATGGCATCCAAATTCCTTTGAAACAACTCTGCTTCAATTCCTCACTAGCTTTGTGTGTCTGTGTGAATTGATAGTAGCACAAAGTTTTTGTCTTTTTTTTGTGTATAAAGAACTTTTAAATTATTCTTTTGTATTTGATTGAAACTTGGAGATCTTTGTGTTACAAAGAAAGCTTAAAGGACAGGTATAACCTTACTGCTGGAAGACTGCATATTACTGTATTATCAATGTTCTGTGAATTAAACTTTTCATAGTGTAAGTCATTTTGATAGTATTTAATATTATTTTGTTTTTAATAAATTTGACTGCATACTCCATTACACATGTACGCAATACTATATGCATTGAATTAGCTTATAAATATATACATTATCCTAGCGTCTGTTCCCTGTATTAACTGTCTTGAAATTCAGTCATTCATTTTTAATTTATCAAAGGTGGTATTAGTATTAAACTTTAAAACTGCTCTTGCTATGTTTTTATTCACTGAAGCTTATTGTCAACTGCCTACCTGTTCTTATACTTTTCCAGAGGGCTTTTCTCTCTAGTTTTAGTTTCAGAGTCCCACTTCCATAATGAAGTATCCCAAGTCAAGTACCATTTAATGGATATGCTTTAAAGCTTGCAAATCTATCCAAAGGCACTATGCCCTATATGTGGCATAGTCCACACTCTTCACATCATTATTTTAATACTTTTTTTTATTTGCCCATTAATATTATTAGAATTCATGGCATAGTCCACAACAATAACATTCACGTAAATAGCATTTACTCACGTTTACAAGGTAAACTGAAGTAGATATCTTATTCTTGAGCTAGTGATTACATTGTTTTGTTCAATAGAGAAAAAATTATTAATTATATTCAAAAGCTGTAATACTTCAGTGAGTGAGTAAGCAAGGTTTAAGGACCGGAAGTCAAAAGATAAAACCAGGGAAACTCATCACCCGTTAAGATGCACCGTTAAAAAGGGGAAGTTAAAACAGATAAGAAGTACAAACTGTTATAACTTAAAACTGATCATATAACATTAAGCTGCCCAAACAAGCTACGAAATAAAATAATCGTTAAACATGCTTACCAAGGCCAATTTGGACAACACACCCCAGCACTGAATTAACAGTTACTGGGTCGCCACCCAAAATTGACTGCAGAGTAAAACCCAGGCTATGGGACTAGTGCTCACTCGGAAGGCCATCATAGCTGCTAGGAGACCACCTCAAGTGGTCCAACCTCCAGTAGCGAACAGCCATCCCCAGTCTGGCCCTGCTCCGGCAAGACCAGCAGAGGGTTTAGCGTACGCTGCAGTGACCAACACAGGCCGGGGTAACAATCCCAAGTCGCGTGCACAAACACAACACACCCGAGCACAAACACAAGCTCCAGTACCCCCTATGGCCCCCCGTCCAAAAAGGGAGGGTAGGCGCCGTCACCCTTGGAGGCCAGCTGCCGCCTCTGAAGCTCAGAGCGAGCGTGGGAATCCTACGCCCGCCCGTCAGCCGGGGGAAGTTGCGGCCGAAGAGATACCGACGCCGACCAACCCATCCGTCATTCCAACTCCACAACAAACCCCCCCCCCTCCCACACCACAGTTTTCAGATATGATGGCGTGGTTGCAGCAGTTGCTACAAAGCCACGGCCAGAAGCTCTGCGAGCTGATGGTACGATTCCTTTCCGCCACCGACCAAGTCGGCAAAATGGCTGTAGCCATGGAGGGGCTTGCACTCCTTACCACCATAATCGGCGCGACCCGGAATGGCGAATCGAACTAGGGTAAATACCTCGTTCAGGTTCGCGTTTTGGAACGCGTGTGGTTTGGCTGGTCAGGAGAACAAGCTCCACCACTTTGCTGGCGAGCATGCACTTGATCTTATCTTGGTATCGGAAACGCATCTCCACCAAAACCTCACATCCCGCTACCACTGTCTCCGATCGGACCGCGTTGGCCGCCGTGGGGGCGGCACAGCGATCTTCGTGAAGAGAAGTGTGGTCCACAAACCCGTCCAGCTCCCTCCACTTCAAACCCTTGAGGCCAAGGCTACTTGTATCCACCGCGGCGGTATTGAGGTCCTGATGGTGTCTGCATATCACCCACCCCAGAGGCAGTTCGTTGTTAACGACTACCTCTCCATTCTTGCCCTACATCCTCATGTCATTCTAGCCGGGGACCTAAATGCCAAGCATCCGCGTTGGCATTGCGGCCCCCGCGCGGGCAGAAGAGGCAATGACATAGTCCGCATGGTCGACGCGGACCCTCAACTTAGAGTCGAGGGCCGCTGGCAACCCACCCATTATCCGCGAGGTCCAGGACGGCCATCCGTCATAGACTTCGCGGTCATCAAACATTTCCCATATCACGTGTCACTCACATCCATAAACGCACTTCATTCCGATCATAACCCAGTGTTGGCTACCACCAACAACCGGGTTGCCAGCCAAGAGGTCCCAGTTCAACACCGGAACGTCGACTGGGACTGTGTCAAGAGTTGCTTAAATGGCTCCATCACACCCAACCCCAACATCACCGACATCCCAACCCTTGAGGCGGCGGTCTCTTCCTTCACTTCTGTGGTGAAGCGAACGGTCCACAACCTCACCGTCCACACCCCAGCTCCTCTCCACCAGGACGTGCTACCCCTAGAGCTACTTCTACTAATCCGCCGCTCCTGGGCGGCTCGCAGACTCTGTCAGAGGCACCGCATACGACATAACCTAGCGCTTCTAAGGCGTCTACGCCACGAGGTGCGTCTCCAACTGCGCGAGCAGAGAGTGCGCGCGTGGGAGGACACGATGTCTCGTTTGAACCTAGGTGACAGCAACGTGTGGTGGATTGCCAAACGACTGAGAAAGCGAGGTGGATCACACACCTCCCCAATCCATGGCACTCAAGGCCTGGCCTATGAACCCCAAGCCAAAGCAAATGCGTTTGCTGAATACCTAGAGAGGACCATGCGGCCGAGAGATAACCCGCAGGACCTAGACTTCTCCGACCGTGTTCGTGGGGAGGTACGTCGATATTTCCGACGTCCTCTTGACGACGCGGATCGGCTTCCTATCGTCAAACGCAGCGAAGTCCAGGGCGTACTCCAACGTCTCGACCACAAAAAGGCCGCGGGGCCTGACGGGATAACACCTGTCATGCTCCGCCACCTTCCCTTCAAGGCCGTGCTCTACCTGACAAAGGTTTTTAATATGTGCCTCGCCTTCAGCCACTTCCCACGTGAGTGGAGAGAGGCCCGGGTGATTTGCATATTGAAGCCAGGGAAAGACCCGGTCCATCCTGCCAACCACCGATCCATTAGCCTCCTACCCGTACTCTCGAAGGTATTCGAGAGACTAATACTCGCCCGCTTGTCCCCTATCTTAGGGGACATTCAAGCCATCCCACCCCATCAGTTTGGGTTCCGGCCTGGCCACTCAACACCCCAGCAGCTACTGCGTGTGGTGGAGGCTGCCGCCCTGGGATACCAGGACAAGGCCTACACCGCCGCGGTCCCTCTGGACGTTGAGAAGGCCTTCTCTACGACCTGACATGCCGGTCTCCTCCGGAAACTTATCCAACTGGAGCTACCCACACGCCTCATACACCTATTACATTCCTACCTTAGACACAGATCCTTTGTGGTCTCAGTGGCGGGGAATAAATCCACACGCAGGCCAATCCGAGGCGGAGTCCCCGAAGGTTCTGTTCTATCCCCCACGCTATTCAGCGTCTACATGGCCGACCTACCTACAGAGCCGAACGTCAATATAGCCCAGTATGCTGACGACGTGTTGCTCTACACAACAAACAGACACCCTAACAGAACCTTCCTCCCAATACAGCGACACCTCCGCCTTATCCAAGAATGGTGCAGGCGTTGGCGATTGTCCATTAACCCGGAGAAAAGCCGCGCCGAACTCTTTACTAAGCGCCGATTCCCCGCCAATCTCCCCACATTCACCTATCTGCGAAGAAGGATTGAATGGGTAAACTCCATCTCCTACCTGGGAGTGAAGCTCGATAACGGCCTTACTTTTCGGGAACACATCAACGACTTGTCAGCGCGGGCCGGTGGGGCAACTGCCTCACTGTATCCCATGCTGCGGTCGGGGATGCCAATTCCCCTAAAGCTACGCCTTTTTCGGGCACTCATAATCCCACTCCTCCTATACGCCTGCGAAATCTGGGGCATGGCCGCAGATTCCCATCTCCTGCGTCTGCAGCGTATACAGAATAGAGGACTTCGGATTATCTATTCTGTATGCCGCGGATTCCCTTCGAGACTACTGCACGAAGCCGTATGTGGAGGACGAAATTAGGCGCTGGGCAACCAAATTATACGACCAAATTCCTCAACATAGGAGTGCCCTGATTAGGTCTCTTGGGGACTATAACCCCACTGAACGCACGCGTGTGGGACACCGGGTTCCCCGCATGACTTGCGGGCATCCCCGGTAACGAAGGAGACATCCCTTTAACGGCGAAAGCTGAATACCTTACAGTCCTCCAAGATAAGCTTGGATTCTAAATTCAAAATTAAATGAACCTCCATATTTGGACCTTTACACCAGCAGTGCCCAACGGTAGTTGCACACTGAATAAGCAGCCGCTGAGGAGCATAATCTTGCTGCCTCCTTGCTACCCACTACCTCAGTTCTCACCCGCCATCCTGCAAAACCCTACATCCCGTCATAAAGTGGTTAAGCCCTAAAAGGGCAGGTACACGTATGACACACCTCGGGATGTTCTCAGCCTGCCAGATAGCGTCGTCGTCGTTAGTGCTCACTAGCGTATCAAGGGCTTGTGCTACAGAGAGTTGAACGGAGCACGTAGCACAAACAGGCGCCGCATCACCACGTAGAAGGCGTCCATTCGGGGCTCGTTTGGGTCCTATCCTCAAGCGGGCGAGTATCACCTCTTCCCGCCTGGAATCCCTGCAAGAAGTCTGCCAGGGTTGTACGGTGTCCTTGACCGAGCGGGATGTCTAAGGCGGTAGCGTCTGTGGCCCGCATTCGGGAGGTCGCGGGTTTGATCCCCGTGGCCGCGCACTCTAACATGGGTATTTCTGTGATTTCCCCATGTCACTTAGGGGAATGCTGGGGTGCATTACTTTCTTCTACACGGATACCTTCTCCTTCATTATTCATTTTCCTTCCTTGTCATCTTTCAGGTTTGGCTCGTAGCGCGGTACGTTCCGGCAAATGCGAGCAGATGGCATAGTTGCTTGCGCTCTTGAAACACTTCCCTGACCCTCCCTGGAAGTTGCTCCCCGAGCCGCAAGGTCACCTCGTCGCCCTCTACCTGGGTGGAGGATACTTTTCAATCGTGCGCCAGCTATCAATATCTCGAACTGTTAGGAACTTCTATGGGTCTCTGGGCTTCGTTGGCTCCACTCTCTGATAAACCTCCGGTGTCACTTCGCCTCATTCCTTCCCCCTAAGGGGTGGTAGCCCGCAATAGATCCATGTCGCGGTCGAGGTGTGTCGAGGTGTCCCCAATAAGTTGCACACACACGCGATGTCTTTGTCCGCAATTGAGTGTCAGCTAACGCTTCCTAAGACTGCCGCCACACAGCAAATTAATGGTGACGGAAATGACGCTGCACATCTACATAAGGCAGCGTGCGGGAGGCGACATGCCGACTTAGCAGCTGCATCCGCCTCCTCGGTGCCGCAAATACCTACATGGCCTGGGATTCTTGTAAAAACAAACTGGTATCCTCGAGAGAGCTATTTGTGAGACGAGTGTCTCAATGTCAGGGATGAATGTTGACCTACTGAGAAACTGTTGCAGCGCTCATAGAGCCGCAACAGGTGACATCACTTTCAGGAACGGAGCTGGAGATAAAAAGCCAAAAATAAAAGATGGCAAAGAGATCGGCGGTAAAAACTGACCTGTTGTCCGGAAGCCGCACTTGTGAGCCTCGTCGTTATACACGAAGTATCTTGTAACATCCCCTACCTGGGATTCGTCGGTCGATACCGGTGTTTAATACCGGTAACGGTCCATAAGTTCGGTGAAAGTTGGAGAAACATCGAGAGAGTGGTGGCTACCTTCGCACAGCCCGAAAGCTCCAGGTCGAACCGTGCACGCTGGAGTTGCCACGGAGGATAGCGGTCTAAAGTATCGCTCTACGGCAGGCAGACAGTCTGAGAGCATGTGGGCTCCAGAGGCTGTACATAGAGGCAGTTCGTCGAGCAGTTCGCGATACTTATACCACTCGGACGGGATATAATGGTGAACGAGGTCTGGACGCAAAACAGATGTAAAAGAATGACCTGGATGAGCGGCCAACCGTGTCACGTAGGAGCAAAGCAAATACGAGCGTCGGACAAACAATGAAGGTTCACCAGTAGCAAGACGGACACCAGTGCGATGAACACTGCCTAAAAGGTGTAGATTAGAGGCGGAAACCACGCCATAGATGAAACTGCCATAATCGATTTTGGATCGGACCAGTGAGCAATACAATCCCGGCTCTTTATTCTCGGTGGATTGACTAAAGTTAAAGTTGTAGTAAATTATATTTGTAAGGAATTGTATGTAATTCTGTGCCTTTTGAAGTTAAAGTGTTGTGTCTGTAGAAGTGCTTTAATTTAAATAAGTGTGAAGTGAAGTGAAGCTTTTTGAAGTTAAATGTGGTAGTGTTTACAAAAGTGCTTTAGTTTAAATAGTTAAGTGTGAAGTAAAGTGAAGCTTTTTGAAGTTAAATGTGGTAGTGTTTACAAAAGTGCTTTAGTTTAAATAGTTAAGTGTGAAGTGAAGTGAGGCTTTCTGAAGTTAAAGCGTGGTAGTGTTTACAAAAGTGCTTTAGTTTAAATAGTTACGTGTGAAGTGAAGTGAGGCTTTCTGAAGTTAAAGCGTGGTAGTGTTTACGAAAGTGCTCTAGTTTAAACAGCTAAGTGTGAAGTGACCGGAAGAATCTAAGCAATAGTATTGAGAACGTTTATCAGTGTAATCAGGATTTTATAATAATGAGTATGAAGGCTTGTGACCTTAGCGGTAATTGTGGTGCATGTCGCCGAAAGGTTAGTCAAGGTGTGTACTGTGAAGGATGTAAGTTTTGGTTTCACTGGGCGTGTGGCGGTATTGTGAGTGGTGATGTGAGAGATTGTGCTGAGTGGTTCTGTGAGCTTTGTAGCTATAAGGCTTTGGTCAAGCAGCAGGAGGAAACCATTTCTAACCTTAGAAGAGAGTTAGAGTTTGTCAAAAAAGAATCTAGAAACATGAGTGTAGCTTCAAACCATTTGGAAATTAAATCACCAGAGTTTAAGGTGCCCTCTAGACGACATCTAGGGAAGAAAAGGCGTTTCTCTGCTGATGACCAACAGCAGATCAAACTGTGCAATAGATTCAGTGCCCTTGGAACTGTTGAAGAACCCTCAAATCCTCTTGAGCAGGTTATGGATGAGAGGTGTAGGAAAAGCAAAGTTTTGTTACTTGGGAGTAGTCATGGGAGGGGCATAGCATCCCTGCTAAAAGAGGATTTGGGGAACGATTTTGATGTAGCAGGTATACTTAAACCCAGTGCTGGGCTTTCTGATGTCACTGAAGATCTGGTAAAACTTACTCAAGGTTTTACTAAAAGGGATCATGTTGTGATAGTGGGTGGGCCAGGAAATAGCCTGGATAGAGATTGTAATTACATTATTGAGAGGGATCTATGTGACATCAGTAAGACCAGTAGCCATACCAATGTGGAATTTGTTGGACTTCTTCAGAGGCATGACAAGCCGCAGTTTCATAGGAGGGTGAGGGATATGAATCTGCGACTTGAAAGTGCCCTGTTGAGTCCTATCACTTCCCACATTGAAATGATTGATGCTAAAGGGATAGGCAGAGATGTTTACACATCTCATGGTCTGCACCTTAACTCTGGAGGCAAAAAGCAGCTTTCGCAGCTAATTGCCAATAGAATTAGGGATGGAATTCCTGTTGTCAGGCGTAATGGGCTTTTTTTTAGGTTAGATGAGGTCCCCAAATATAACCATAAAAACAATATAATGAAAAAAGATGTACATAAAGGGATAACCATAAACAATATTAATGTACAAAATTCAAATAATACTAAAAACTCTTTCTGTATATTTCACCAAAACATAAGAGGTTTAAGAAACAAGACAGATGAACTTTCCCTTAGCCTTACTTCTGAAAAACTACGGCCGCATGTAATATGTCTATCTGAACATCATTTAACACAACAGGAATTCTTACCGATTTAATTACATGGGTACTCTTTGGGGACGACGTTTTCAAGACAAAACTTACAAAAAGGTGGGGTTTGCATATTTGTAAGAGACGATGTCCCTCATAAGGTTACAAATGTTTCTAAGTTTTGCATTGAACAGGACATAGAGATGTGCGCAGTTCAGTTAAATATAAATGAAGTAAATTTAATAATTATAGCTTTATACCGGTCACCATTAGGTAACTATGAGGTGTTCAAAAAGCAATTAGAAGGTTCCCTAAAACTTCTTTTTAAACCTAAAAGAGAATTAATTATATGCGGTGATATAAACATTGACTACTTAACTCCTAATTCTCGGAGGGATCAAGTCAGTTCTATATTTGCAACATATAACATGTCCCACACGGTAAACTTTCCCACAAGAATACAAAATACTTCATCCACAGCAATAGATAATATGTTTATAAGTATAGATAGAATAAAATCACACACCATTGAACCATTCGCAAATGGCCTATCAGATCACGAGGCACAAATATTACACTTGAAATAAATAAATCTAAAGTTAAAATCAAAGTACAAGCATAAAAGATCCAGAATAATAGATGAAAGTAACATAAAAAGTTTTAAGCAAGCACTGAAACAAGAATCTTGGAATGAAATTTATGTAACGGAGGGACTAAACAACAAGTTTAATAAATTTTTGCAGCTGTTCAAAATTAATTTTGAAGCATGCTTCCCAATTAAATATACTAAAGTACACAATCGCAAGCAAAATAACCCCTGGATTACATTAGGTATTAAAACTTCATGTAGGCGGAAAAAAGAATTATATCAGGAAATAAAATATAATAACAACCAAAATTTAGAAATTTACTATAAAAGATATTGCAAAATCCTCAAAGAAACAATAAAAGCCGCTAAAATATTGCATGATAAAAAACAGATATGTAATTCTGGAAATAAAATAAAAACAATTTGGAATATAATAAAGAGAGAAACAGGAAGGTGCGCCCAAGAAACCCCCCCAATAATACTAAACACTGATAATCTAGTAATTAGTGATCCTCAGATGGTAGCAGATACTTTTAACAATTTCTTTCTGAATGTAACAGACAAATTAAACATCAAATTTGGAAACAAGGAATCGTCCCTAAACTTTTTAAGAACCTCATTAACTGATGAAATCCCTAAATTTAACATGGATATGACAACTGCATTTGAAATTAACAGTGTAATAAATTCCCTTAAGTCTAAAAACTCGTCTGGATATGATGAAGTAACAAGCAAAATCCTAAAAGCATGTTCATATGAAATAAACATTCCTGTCAGTTATTTATGTAATGAATCACTAAAGACTGGAATATTTCCTGACAGAATGAAATACTCAACTGTCAAACCCCTTTTCAAAAAAGGCAAACAAAATGATGTCTCAAATTACAGACCAATATCCCTCTTACCAATATTCTCGAAAGTATTTGAGAAAGTAATGTTTAAGAGACTGTATAATCATATGGGAAATAATAATCTGTTTGTCCGAGAGCAGTTTGGATTTAGAAAACGAATATCAACCAATAATGCAATCTACAAACTCTCTCATGAGGTGTTGACAGCGTTAAATGATAGTATGCATGTGGGTGGCATTTTTTGTGATCTAGCAAAAGCATTTGATTGTGTAAACCATGAAATTTTGATAGGAAAACTACAGTTCTATGGGATAAAAAATGAAAATCTAAATTGGTTTATATCATACTTAAAAGGAAGAAAACAAAGGGTCGAAATCAGCAATCCCAACCAGTATAACAACAACACATCGGATTGGAAATCAATTAAACATGGCGTTCCCCAGGGATCGATATTGAGGCCTCTATTATTTTTAATCTACATAAATGACCTCCCACTATACATAAATAACATTGCTAGTATCTATCTATTTGCAGATGATACCAGTGTCCTCGTGAAAAGCAAAAATTTAAGTGAGTGCGTTATCAAATTAAATTATGTACTAAACTGCATGTCAAATTGGTTTAAAGCAAACAAACTGTCAGTAAACCTTGAAAAAACAAAATTCATTAAATTCATAACTAATCGTTCACCACATACCCATATAGAAATAGGAATCAATGATATTCTACTGGAACAACCTAATGAGGTAAAATTTCTAGGTCTCCAAGTAGACAACCACCTGGATTGTAAGTCACATATTAATTACATTACACCTAAGCTTAAGGCAGCATGTTATGCCATCCGATCTCTGGTTAACTTCCACACGATTGACACACTGAAGTTAGTTTATTTTGCTCATTTTAACTCCATTATGGAATATGGAATAATGTCCTGGGGAAATTCAGTGTATAGTAAGAACATATTCCTAATACAAAAGAAGGTTATACGAATAATATGCAACACCCATAGAAGGCAGTCATGTAAAGATCTATTTCGGAAACTGGGTATATTAACCTTACCTTGCGTATATGTACTATCTATTTTAAAATTTTATGCTAATAACCAGAATTGCTTTACAACTAACATGGAAATTCATACGTTTAACACTAGGCAAAAAAGAAATATACATCGTCCCAATGCCAAACTCTCTTGCTTCCAGAAATGTGTTTATTGTGAAACAATTAAAATATTTAATGCTCTCCCCAGTAATCTAAAGGAAAATGTTAGCAATTTCAGAGTTTTTAAAGCTTCCCTCAAAGAGTATCTCTGTGATAAGTCATTTTATTCTGTAGAGGAATATTTAAATCAATAATCAGCCTAATGTCAGATCAGTTGTATTGTTCGATAGGTACTAATTAGGGAATTAAGTATAACAAGGGTAGCTGAAAATACAATAATGACGTGCAGGCTACAAAAAGCCAACTAATTGATTATAATTTAAGTTCCAATATTAAGTAACAGTGTTAATATGTTTGTTGATATTTTGAAAATGTATATTTGAACAATCATGTTGGACACGCTTTATGTAAAAGTAAGGATGTAAATATATATTCTGTATATATGAACATAATTGAAATGCTGTCTACTCTGTACATTA
Source organism: Tenodera sinensis (assembly GCA_030765045.1). Taxonomy (NCBI): domain Eukaryota; kingdom Metazoa; phylum Arthropoda; class Insecta; order Mantodea; family Mantidae; genus Tenodera; species Tenodera sinensis. The sequence continues at coordinate 58,686,280 of CM060974.1, read as the reverse complement.
CATACTATGTAAGAATTAAAATAGGTATGCTATGATTAATGTGCACAGTTAATATTTTGAGGTCGCTTATCTTAAATTTGACACACTTAACACATGAGTAAGAATATTTTTTACTAATAAGCTAAATGTACATGTGTAGCATGTTAGAATGTATTACTTAGCTATAAATTTGGAGTGCTTTTTCATACAAGCAAAAATGTAAACATTGAAGCAATGACACAGTCTGTAAAAGCCAAGTAACATTATTTTGTACATGTATAATAACTATGTAAGTGTCAATGCACTAGAAGTATTATCTTCATCTCGTACTTTAACAGCAAAACTTGAAACCTGTACATGTTTTGCATGTTTTTTATGCATTTAATTGTAAATGCTTTTGACATGCTCTATGTTCAAGGTCTGCCTGGCCATCATTGAACCTACAGAACGCAATCTAATCTAATCTAATCAACACGACGGTGCGATCGCCGCCCCCTAATACACCAGAAAAAGCTCGAATCACTCGAAGCGAACGATCGCAGGAAGCACAATATAAACTGGAAACGATGCATTGGGGTTGAGAACCTGATGATGAAGAAGGGGAAGACGATGAAGCAACCCTAGTGATAATACATAATTTGTATTTTATAGGTAACATCACACGCTTATTCAAAGTTGTTATGGTTATTATTATTTGTTATGATTTATTTTTATGATTAGTACTACTACTGTTGTTATTATTACTATTATTAGTACTATTATTACTGCTACTGCTGCGGCTACTAGTACTAGTAATACTACTCTTATTATTATTATTATTATTATTATTATTATTATTATTATTATTATTATTATTATTATTATTATTATTATTATTATTATTATTATTATTATTATTATTATTATTATTATTATTATTATTATTATTATTATTATTATTATTATTATTATTATTATTATTATTATTATTATTATTATTATTATTATTATTATTATTATTATTATTATTATTATTATTATTATTATTATTATTATTATCATCATCATCATCATCATCATTACTATTATTATTATTATTATTATTATTATTATTATTATTATTATTATTATTATTATTATTATTATTATTATTATTATTATTATTATTATTATTATTATTATTATTATTATTATTATTATTATTAGTGTTGTCGTCATCATTGTCGTTATCGTTATTATTGTTATTGCTATTATTATTGTATTTTTTTTACCATTTACTGAATATTACGGGTATTAGTTCTAGTGCTATCTTCCTTGGAAATCCAAACAAATATTCCACAAGGCAGGAGTACTTGAAAACAATATCTACAAAGAAGAGCAATGCTGTCACATTTTTCAAGTGATTTGAAAGGTCTTCTACCAATGTATAAACCCGAAGAACCCATATATGAGCTCTAAAATACACCACCAACCTTATTGAAAAGGAAACGATGTGAACCCTGTACCAAAGGCAAAAGGAACTGCAAAACTAAATATGTACCTATGTGGTAAACGCAGCACTTCCCTCTGTTTGAGCGAACATGTCAAAATTACTTGTGATAGTTGCTTTCATGGAAACCATTGAATAGGTAGTAAATGCTTCTGAGTAGCTGAAGAATTCAAATTACATGTTGTGTACCCGAAAGTCACAATTTGTTTTCAATATATGTATTGGAATACAAATTGTGTGTGCTGTATTCGTATAATATTTTAGCTGGTCTATGTAGAAAGATAATACTGGTATATAGTTATGTATACTTAAGTTAAATAAAGTTAAACATCGCAAAAATGAAAAGTAAAGAAAAATCTGATGTATTGCACCCACGTGGCTTTCTCTACTCTTGTACTAGCAATTCTTGCAAACTCTTATTCCTATATCTTCGTGTTAGTTGAGATAAACATTTGCAGAAATTATCTTATTGCGTATTTCCTTGTAGGTACAGCGGGAATATGGGAATACAGTAGACATTGAGTGATAGTCAAATATTTTAAAGTGTTGAGAATCCGTTCTCTTTGCACGATTAACATATAAAAAAATGAATAATGGTGTTATACTTGAAAGAAGTATGAGCTCTCTAAAACTCACACAAATAAAGACATATCTCACTCTACAAATACATAAGTTGTGCACTTTAGCAAGATCTACATTTATTCTATAGTAAGATTTGGTCTATCTCTTACGGTTTACCAGTTATTCAAAAGTCAATACGACTACACGAGCTATAGCCAGAAAATTCAGGATATAAATTTCATTTGTCATCAAAATAACTCAAACATATGGCATTTTAATAAAAATAGTTAGAGCCATTTTCAAGAAAATTAAAACTTTCGATAAATTTTCCAAGTAAGGTGTAGTTTAGAGTGAAGCAATTTTCTTCAAAATCTACTTTGCTACATCAAAATACACTGAAGTTATGTATGTGCTTTTTCCAACTCTTCTCTACATCTATTTCTAACCTCAGAAACTGCGTTCTACCTGGTGTATTTCTTGTAACTCGCGATACCAAATTGTGGAATAATTTTATGTTTAGTTTTGATCTGTATGTGCCCTGTTTTATCATAATTTGGAATCAGTTTATTAGCTTTGAACCAAATGTTTAACTCCTTAAATCTAGGTGTACTGATATTTAAGAGTTCTTCTTGCGACTTCTCATATGTAAGTACACTGGTGTCGTCTGCAAAGATATTGTTTTGCGATGTTCATTGATATAACAGAGTAAATCATTTATGAAAACCAGAATACTGAAACCTGAGAAATTGCAAGTTTCATTGTACATGGTTGTTTTTCCTTTTTGTAGTGTTTAATGCCCGGATTCACTACATACGGCACATGGGCGTCGGCAGATCTCTTTCCAGGGGGGGGGGGGCGCATGTTGAAACTTTGCAATCAAGCAATATGAATTCATAATTTTATTGACAAAACCTGAAAAAGATAAGAGTAATGCCGGTATTACGATGAACTTAACATAATGTGACTTAACGCGACGGTACGTAATGAAAAAGTCAAACACATATTAAATGGAACTATTGAGGGTTAACTTAACGTGACAAATTTCAACCAACCGGCGAGTAGTGCCATGCAGTAATAAATTATGCTCCTCTATGTGACTATTTACATCAAAACTCTTTCTCCGTTTCTCGTGTTTATCTGCTAAAGTAGGTCATGGCCATCTCCATGTTTTATTCGCCGTTTGAAAATCTTTCTTAATTCACATTTACGTATTCTCTTTATTTTCATTTTTGTAAAACGTTAGATTAGATTGGAAAAAGAGAGCTACTAAGAATATCCACTGTGTCTGCCCACTATAATAATAACCAATCAGATTCATTCCCCTTATGTTAACTGCATCCTAATAGACCTGTAGTCCTTCCGGACGCACATAAACATTGCGCTTGTATCACAAACACATGTTGACGTTCTGGTCTCTGCGCACAGCTGCAACCGTCATATCTTTCACTGCAGCAGTGGCGGGTTAGGGATTGCCAATTTGACAGACTTCGAAGTGTGTCACGGGCAAAATTTAGTTTTGATGAATGACGGACTTTTTGGCGGACATTATTAGAAACTATTAATTAATGTTACATTGGTTTTCTTTGGACAAAAATGTAAATCTTTGTATACCTACAAGGTAGTGTTCACCACATTCATTGCATGACATCATTTCAAATATATACTATACTATATCAGGCTCAAAATGGAGAGGGAGAAGCACTAATAATTAGGGCTCGGATTTTTAAGTGCTAAAAACTTGGAAAATATTTACTTTTAAGTGCCAAAAAGTATGAAATATGTGCTAAAACAAATAAAATATGTTTAAGATCTGAATGGCCGAAATATAAATGCACATGGTACTCACCAGACATTACTCTTGGAGGGAACCATTAACTACTGTAGAGTTACAGTGTACAACCACATGCTTTCTCAAATGTTCCGTCCTGAAAGATTGACGATTGTCACGAAGAAGTGTTTTGAATTTCGAAAATAATCGCTTCACGTCACAAGAAGTGTAACATAATCATAATATGGAATGTCAGTCACACTCATAACAATGTCTTCATGTTGCCCATCCAACACATTTGAAATTTTATGGACTATGTTAAATTGAGCACTTCGTTGCATTTGTTTTTACTTTCTCTACTACGTAAAGTAGAGAGAGGTATTCCACCCAAAAATTCAATGTGGAGATTTCACCGGAAATATCTGTTTGAGGCCCCTGAATCAAAAAAAAAAAAAAAAATTGCAATTTAGAAAATGGTCCGTGTGTGTGTGTGTGTGTGTGTGTGTGTGTGTGTGGGTGTGTGTGTCACTTTGTGGGTAACATAATTCAAAAACGAAAAGCCGGTTAAAAACCGAAGTTGGTAATTAACTTTAATGTCTTATGAGGATGTGACACGAAGATTTTGAAGAAAACTGCTCCATTCCTTATTATTTCTGTCAGTTTCGGAAAACGTATACTTTCGTCAAATGCAACATCGTTGTTCGGTTTTTTATACGCTAACCGAGCAAGGAGAACGGAATCTCAAAGCTTTTAAAGATTTGACTATCGCTCAAAGCCTTGTGTATTCCCATATTCCCCTTGCACCTACAAGGAAACAAGCAATAAAGTAATTTCTGAAAATGTTTATCTCAACTAACACGAAGAAGATATAGGAGTAAGAGTTTGTAAGAATGGTTAGTACAAGAGAGGAGAAAGTCATGTGAATGCAGCACATCAGATTTTTAAATTTTGTGCTACAGACATTCCTACTGATTCCACTTTATTTATGGAATCACAAAGGAAATAAAGATTCCTTAACACACTGTCTTAAATTTCACAATATATTGTTGCACTTGCAGTACTTTTCAATCTAGACATGTTTAATCCGTTGTTTTGTTGTTGTTTTTTTTTAATTAACGTCCTCCAACATTATGTCATATCGGACGAATAAATGAAATTAAATGGGTGAAATGATGTTCAAATGAGCCCGAGGTCCATGGAGCTTTAACTTACCCGATATTCGTCTCTCAGGGTAGGGAAAACCTCGGAAATATCCTTACCCGGATAACTTACCCTAAGTAAGATTCGAACTTGCGATCTCTTGAACGTGAGATAGACACGCTAACCATCACGCTACCGAGGCGGGCTTAATCCATTGTGAACTCAAAACTGTCGATATGTAATTTCACAACACAGCTATAGAACGTCGTATAAACTTCACGGATTCATAAATGACTAATTGACTATACAGTTTCAGTGTATATATCTACTAGAGTAACCATGAACGTCGGCAGACATTTTTCCAGGGGGGGCACATGTTTGAAATTTGCAATCAGATAATATCAATTCACTATTTTATTGTCAAAATTTATAATATTCGTTGCGTATAACCATGTTAATTTGTGATAAATAGAAATTGATCTTTTAAAATAGTAGTTTCATAGTCAGTAATTGATTGCACATTAAGTTGACCAACTTCCAGGGAGGGGCCGCGGCCCCCCTTGCCCCCCCTTCGCGTCGCCCATAAGTGTAACATGTGCAATGGTGGAATTCCCTGTTCTTATCTTGCAGGCTCATGTTGCTTGAGCAACATTTTCTTCCAACTGAAGCGATACTTTCAGTTCTTCCAATAATGAATAACAAATATCGACATCCAACCTGCGTAGTTGAGCATTAAAGAAGTGAATGGTGACTTGTTAAAAATAATTTATTGCTGCTTTCATATGAAAATTCTTTTTAAAATGCTTCCTTTATGCGATTTTTGTGTAATTTATGTGAATATCCCAAAATATTTATTGAAATAAAAAGTCAGGAAATATGCATCTTTTATATCCCGCCTTTAACTACAGAGGTCATATCGGCGGCCTTGCCTATTGGCAAATGGTGTTACTCGTTTAACGAGTGGGATTTTTGGGTCTTTGGGGTTTTTATACCTTGAATTCACACACACATTCACACTTTCATTCATACTTCCAGACCCAGGGAAGGATGACGAATAATCTTAGCAGGAGAAAAATTCCTACCCCCCTGCCGGGAATCGAACCCGGGAGCCCTTGTACAGCACGCAGGTGCTCTAGCAACTGCACCACGGGGCCAGCCGATGCATCTTTATGTGCAATCAAACTTACAATATTTGCTCCGGTGTGAATATCCAGGACATTCAGCTTAGTTTCAAGTTCAGAGTAGGACGCAAAAACAAAATATGTATTTACCTAAAAATCCGAGCCGTGGCAATAATCTTTGTTAGTGCGCTACCAGAGACACGTGTCTTATCTTTGCTTACAAGAGGTACAGCGTTATGCCTATGTTTGCGGAATTATCCGTGACCCGATATATTTGTTTCTGTTGGCTCTAAGTAAAAGATAGCTGCATACAGTGTTATGATATATATCTGAATTGTTGCATTAAATACCTATAGGATGTAAGCAAAATTGCATTGAAAAGAACACTTATTTCTCTATCTTCTTCATGATAAACATTTGCAAAAATTACTGCTAGTATTCTTGTAGGTGCAAGGGAAATATGAGAGAAGTTGGAGAGCTGTCCTATTTTAGGGTTGTCATAAAGACATGCCAGCTAGTAGATCTGTAGAAAAAGCCAATTTTAAATATGAATAATAAAGAATAAAAAATCGTACAATTAAAAATATTTGATAAAGTGTAATAATGTACAAAAATATTATAAAATTTCGAAATAGGACAGCTAACTATTTTAGAATTATTTATTTAATTTGGAGTAGTATACAGATGATTGTGTAATATGTACAAAGAATCACGGATAATTTATAAACATTATATATTCTAAAACACTTAACTGCAATTCAAAACGTCGGAACAAATTAATAGCAAATTTAGTAATCACTCAACGAGCACCAAAAAGTGAGCAATAATTTCCAAATTTGAAATTTTTTTTACCTGTCTTTTAAATAAGGAATACAAGGTTCAGAATATAGCTTTTTTTCCTCCTTACCAATCTCCTTCATTTGGTATAGGTTTGTAGGGTCAAGAATTAGTCCCCTGTTTTGTTGTCTGTCAATGTCAATTACGTATATTATTTCATAAAAATAAGGTAGAAAATATGTTGTCGACGTAAATATCGCCATTTTGAATCATCGCAATGTATACGTTTCAATAAATCGTAATTAATTATTCCTGAATATAAAAATATTTTTACTAATATTTCCACAAACTTGTATGTATCTTCTAAACTCAAACAAACAAGAGATATGTACATATGTCACCAAGTAATATGTATAATAACTAATTCCTTATAGCAGTATTGAGAAAATCAAATGCCTTGTCATGGCCTACATTAGGCTTTGAGCGATAGTCAAATGTTTGAAAGCTGGTCGTTATATGAAGGCTTTGAAATTGCGTTTTCTTTGCACACCTAAGATGTAAAAAAGTGAATTATGACCTTCCATTTCAGAAACGTATAAGTACAAATAAATAGGAATAAAAAAGATGATATAGATAAATTGTGTATGTTAACAAGATCTACATTTTTGCATAGAAAGATTTGGTCTATCTTTCGTGGTTTACGAGTTATTTAAAAGTCATCAAGAGTAAACAGGACCACATGGGTTATAGCCAGAAAATTCAAAATATACATTTCATTTATCCTAAAAATATGTTAAACGCATGGCATTTTAATCAAAATCATTAGAGCCATTTTCGAGGAAATAAAAAATGTTCAAGAATTTTCCATATAAGTGTAGTTTAGGGTGGAGGAATGTTTTTAAAATCTTCGCCTCGCATCCTTGAAATATATTAAGCACAACAGGGGGTGTGACTGAATGTAGCGCACATGGAATTTAAAACCTTTAAAACTGGCGGAATCTAAAAGGTTTCACTGTCAACCGATAACTGATGATTTGGGGAATATTTGTGTGCATAAATCTAAAAATCGTCAATTTGATAATTTTTCGGTTATTTTTCAGTCCCAGGTTCCCTTATTCCAGGAGCATGCCAATGTGAAGGTAACCTCGAGTTTAACTTTGTGTTAAAACTAACATTGTTCGATGAAACAGAATTTGCGTTAACTCAGTATTAAATTTGTTTAACATTGGGATAAAATTTAACATTGGTTGGTGAATCTGGTCCTTAATGTGGTACAGTTCTGAAGTCAGAAATTGATTAGCAAAACTGTGTGATCCTGCTGACAGACGGCCTTTAATATTAAACGTAAAATAAAAATATTGATGTGATACTTTGACACAATATTCCCTGTCAATGACAAATTCAAATAAGGGAGGAAGGACAGCGCAAATGGGATCGTATGGGCTTGAAAAGCTTTCTGTGTCAAATCCTATTATAGGTTGAACAATAAAGTGACTCTACCATCTCATACACTATTCATACACAAGGTGATTTCTCTATTCATGTTACATTCAAATGTTTGTTCATCTTAACTAACGAGCTCATGAAGAAAGGAAATAATTGTTACATATGTGCGCCAGATGATGCACTCACCTTGCAACATGGAATATTTCTAAAACATATCTACTTTAATGAGCTCTGCATATTTCCTAAAACGAGTCATGGTCTATGTTTTGTTGTAGTTTGCCGGTTATACTATAAGGAATTACAATTATGTGGCGGTGTAGGTGAAGTTAAAATTAAAATGTATCAATTTGGGAAGTGATTGGGAGAGAGGTTTGAAATCCCAGATGGAGATAATAATTAGGGAAGTTTTGTAATTAACGACACTAGTGATAAAATTTGTTTTTCATATACCCGAAACAAAATAGACCAATTCTTATGTAAACTGATAAACTGATTCCAAAAATGCACCTTAAAATGCTGTTTCACGTGACTTTTTTAGGTATTCTTATGTGTTATAAAAATGTATAGGAATTCTCCCAACATGGCTGAATCCCAGCGACCCTGGTTACGTGTTTCCATCTCAGAAATGTCCTGGTGAAAACGCTCACCTGGCTCGTCACTTACAGCTCCTAGGTTTGCAGGGAAACTGTCAAGGTGACAGTGTAAAGAGTGGATTTTAAGTGACATTCGACAACTCATTTCGTTGTAGCTCCTTAATAGTTCTGCGACTAAAATTTCACAATTTTCTTGTTTGTTATTGCCCAGGAAGTCTTTCACCACTGGTTTATATGAGTTCCATGCTGCCAGTTCAACACATCTAAGCTTAGATTAAAAAACACTGTCTTTAAAATACAGTCTAATTTGAGAACCGACAAACATGCCTTCTTTTAATTGAGACACACATATTTTGGGAAAGATACTTCTTAAATAGTGAAACGCACTTGCAGTTTCATTAACCTGAGCTTTGTGTGAAGTGAGGGAAGAAGAACTTTGTTTGGGTCTACTAGAGGCACATACTTGCTCCAGGTGTATAGTTTTACCCTTTCCCCACTCGTTCACTATAAAATGCTATTAATTTGCCCTATTGTCCCATAAGTACATAAAACAGCAATATTTTGTGAAGCTTCGCTGCAGTCTCATTAGCAATGCAACATCTTGAGGTCACTACAAAATCCCCAGCCATGGTTTTGATAAATAATAGTATCTAGAAGTATGGACATGGAATCGTATGTCTCCTTCATCCCTATGGCATGAAATCAAGTTATTGGTGGTAGTAAATTGCCATTATGTAGCAACAATGCTTTTAAGCTGTATTTAGAAGAGTCAATAGAGAGGCGCCAATCTTTGACATAATGCTCTATACCTCATTCCTTCACTAAACCATTAACATTAACGAAGAAACAGATGTTGTCTTTCGCTGTGGAATTCTGTGAATACTGTTTGTGTTGAGATCGGTGAACTGTTATGTTAGCCTCATTTGCCAGGAAATTCCACTCCTGTGGTCTGGAAACCAGTAATTCTGACTCCTTTTACACAGTTTCCAATCACGAATGAGATCGCTTAGTTCTTTTTGAGAAACAAAATGTGTGTCTTCACTTCATTCACATTGATATGTAAGGTCTTGGGATGTTGAGGGTTCACTGTCATCTACTTCATGATTTCAACTTGATCCATCATGTTCTTCAACCCATGCTTCTGGAGGATCAGGCACCGGAAGATCTTCACTGTGAGGAACTGGTCTTATTACTAATGGAACACTAGGATATTTGACACTCAACTAAGTTTTTTCTAGAGACATCTGTAACCATTTAAATGGTTGGATTGTTCTCTAGACACCGTAGGCACTGCAAACGGCAAAGATTTCCGTTTACCATCTAGCAACTGACTAAGACCAGTTTTGCACGATATGCAGCAAACATGGGAGCAAATTCACTATCTTCATCGCCTAGGACAGAACCAAAGTGTAACGAATGTGCTGTTTTAGTAATACTTGTTACATTTTTTGCTGCGATTTAGGGGCGAATTGTCCATACACATAACAAAAGTTATTTGGATCTTTAGTACATTTCCTACACCTGCTCTTATCCATATCTGTAACCTTTCTTTAGCACCGCGAATTAACTACATTATATTTATTACAGTTTCACGGGCGATCAGCCGTGTGAGGTTTGAAAATATTGAGCTTTCGGCCATTATAAACTCCATGTCATTCTGACGAAGGCCGAATGGCCGAAAACTCAATATTTTCAAACCTCACACGGCTGATCGCCCGTGAAACTGTAATAAATAACGTGCGCCGTGAAAGCTTTAAATCTTAAACTACATTACAGTTTCACAGCTAAAGATGAACTGAAAGAACAATTCAATACAAAATAACACAGCAAATCTGATGTGTTGCACTCATATCATTTCCTCTACTCTTGTACTGGCCATTCTTAGAAACTCTTATACCTACATCTTCTTCATGTTAGTTGATATAAACATTCCTACAAATTATCTTATTATCCTTGTATGTGAAAGGGCAATATTAGAATACAGTAGGCTGTGAGTGATAGCCAAATCTTTTACACCTTTAAGATTCCGTTCTCTTTGCATGCTTCACCTTTAAAAAAATGAACAACCATGGTCCATTTCACAAAAGTTTTAAGTTTTCCGAAACTGACACAAATAACAAGGAATATCTCCGAAATGGTTCACTCTACCAAAGCATTTATTCAGACATAAATTGTGTGTTTTAGTGAGATCTACAGTTTTGTATATTAAGAATTTGTCTATCTCTTACGGTTTACGAGTTATAAAAAAATCATCCGGAGTAAACATCACTACATAACCTATACCCAGAAAATTTAAAATATACGCTTCCTTTGTTATACAAATATCTTAAACCAATGACATTTTAATCAAAATATTTAGAGCCATTTTCAAGAAAATAAAATTGTTCGAATAATTTTCCATGTAAGGGGTAATTTAGGGTGGGGCTATTTTCTTCAAAATCTTAGTGTCAGATCTTTAAAAGACATTAAACTTAAACACCAAATTTGGTTTTTAACCGACTTTTCGTTTTTGAGTTATGCTGTCCACAGACTGACACACACACACACACACACACACACACACACACACACACACACACGCTCACTCACACACACATATACTTACACAGACAGACCTTTTTCTAAAATTCGTTTTTTAGGATTCCGGGTTTCTCAAACCATATATTTCCGATGAAATCTCGACATCGAATTTTTGGATGGAATACAATACTTCCTTCTACTTACCAGTAAAGAAAGTAATAAAAAACAGACCACCCACAGCAATCAGCCTCGTTAGGTCCCGGGGGACCAATTGAGGGGCTACTTGATGGAGAAGTAGCGGCCCCAGGTCTACAAGACACATAACTGGCCGGGAGGGCTCGGGGCACTGACCACGTCCCACCCTCCAGTGCTGCACCTCACCAATGACGCCTGTAGTGGGCAGAGGGGAGCACGCAGCGGCTGGGCGGTAGGCCTTGGCCCTTCGTGGGCTGTCGTGCCGGGGTTAGTCACATATGTACGTATATTACAAAAAGGGGTATAAAATGGAAAATATTGTTTAATTTATTTTTATTTGGAATATTTGGTTTTAAATCTAAAAAATAGTTATGTTATATATGTAATTAAAAAATGGGGATAAAGATGGAAACAATTTTAATTTAAAACAAATATTGTGATATATTTTATTTGAAATTAGAAATTTTGTTAAATTATATATGTATATTTAAAAAGGGAAGATAAGAGTGAAATTTTATATTTGAATTTTGAACTTGCGTAAACATAATTAATTATATGCATATTATAAAAAGGGGGTTAACATGGCATATTATATTTGAATTTTGAAATTCAAATATTTGTGTGTATATTATAAAAAGAGATAATTTTATTTGAAACTATTTATTTGTAGTATTTTATTTCAATTTTGAAAACTTGTAAATCTTTAATTATGTATTTGATATAAGTAGTAAATTGAAATTGTTTACTAATTTGAAATATCTATTTTATTTTAATTAACGTCCTCCAACATTGCGTCATATCGGACGGTGAGTGAATGAAACGGGTGAAATGATGCTCAAATGAGGCCGAGGTCCATGGAGCTTTAAGTTACCCAACATTCGTCTTCTCAGGATAAGGGAAAACCTCGGAAAAAACCTTACCCGGATAACTTACCCTAAGCGAGATTCGAACTCGCGACCTCTTGAACGTGAGGCAGACACGCTAACCATCACGCTATCGAGGCGGGCATTGAAATATGTATGAATATGTATATATGAATTTGGTAAATTTTGTTAAAATATTCTATTGTGGCGCTTACTTGGAAATAATGATAATTTCATGTTCCAGTTGTGCTTTGTAAGCGCCAGGCTCACATGGTTATGTATGTCAACTTGTTAAGCATGGGAAAGAGGTGTCGTTTGCTGAGTACACGCGACAAGCACAAACTGCATACGTCAGCCACGCTTGAATGATGCCATCTTAGAATTCAGGACCGGCAAGATGGGAACTGGAAATGTGAAGTGCTTTACCCCTTCGATCACGAAATGAAATGAAAAATGTTTATTTGGGCATGTTTACAACATGCCCGGGCTGTTTAGGGAAATCACTCTTCAGCCTAGTGTGGTATTTGTTTCGTTTTGGGGTTGGGATTTCCCTCGGCTTTGGTGCGTATTTGTGTTAATTGTGTTTTTGTTCACATTGTGTAGTGTAGTGTGTTGTAATTTGTGTATTTTGTGTATCTGTGTCAGTCCCCGTGTACCACGTCCATGGCTCCATTCATGTGCTTCTGCCCGAAGAAGATCTAGGTTTTGTTGCATGTTTTTTGTTTTATTTTGATGTTACTGCATGGCTCATAGGTATTTTTTGTATGTGTAGTGAATTTTTGTATGTTAGGGGTTTTTTGTGTGTGTCTGTTTTTATTGTGTGTCTAAATTTCTTGAAAGTGTTGTAGATGGTCTCGTAATTTCTGTTCTTCCTGTTCTTGGTATTTATCGTATACATGTATGAGTGTGATAAGGGGAGGGTTTTTGTCTATTGGTGTTTCTTGAACAGTCTTCATCTTTTGTGCAGTGTTTATGAGTGTTCTTCTGTAGCTTCTTGTGTGTGCATTATGTATGTATTTTATGAATTGTTTTGCTATGTGTGTCTATGGGTATTGTGTTTGTGTATTGATGTACAATGTTGGATTTGAATGATGGTGAAAGTTTGTGTGCAGTCCGTAGGCATTTCCTTTAGTATGCTTTAATTTTGTTCATCATAGTTGTTGTAATTAGGGCATTGTGGCTACTGCTGCATATGTGAGTTGTGGTCGGACTAGTGTGATGTAGAGTTTGTGTCATATTTGTGGTGTGAGTCCTCTTTTGTTGAGTCTGGCCAGATAGTTTAGTGTTGAGTGTATGGGACGTGCTTTGTTGAGTAGTTGTGTATAGTGTGGTTTTATTCTGAGTTTATTGTGTATTTGTACTCCTAAGTATTTTAACGTTTTTTTTACATGTAATTGTTTGTTTGTTGAAAGTAAGTGTGGCTGTTCTGTGTGTGTGTTTTCTCCCTTCGATCACCTCTCCCGGTTTCCTTCTATGTGGCTGGTAAACAGAGGGAGGAAGGGGGGGAGGGGGGCATTGGTGGCCATTCGGGTGAAACATCCTTTGCGACGCGATCAAATGCATACTTTTGAACTCAAGAGTTGGCTAGGAAAGCACAAAGAGGGTTAATGACACTAGCGAATATGAGTGAAGGACGTAGACGGCTCGTATTGGCATTGTGTGAGAAACCGCTCTCTCACCACATTACTGAGTCTAGCCAAACCTTCAGTTGACAAAAGCACTTCCATAGAATTAACATGTTTATTAAACATACCCTTGTTTTGTTATACATTAGCTGTTGTCCAGTTCCCTTATACTACTAAAGACAAGTAAAAGTTTCTATACTGTATTCTCAAAAATAAACGTATAATTTATATGAAAAGTGTATTGAAATTGTTTACAATATACATTTTATTAGTGGCGTAGTCACAATGGTACTCGCCTAGTTTACACGGTTGGTTTCCTTTTACTTTCTCTGCTGGTAAGTAGAGGAAGTATTGTACTCCACCCAAAAATTCGATGTCGAGATTTCACCGGAAATATGTTTTGAGGTCCCCTGAATCCAAAACAAAAAACAAAAAAAAAAACAAAGCATTTTTAATAAAAAGCCCCTCTCTCTCTGTCTTTTTGTCTGTCTGTCAGTCAGCATAACTCAACAACAAAAAGTCGGTTAAAAACCAAGGTATTTGAGTTTAATGTGTTTCAAGAATGCAACACGAAGAACTTGAAGAAAATACCCCCACTCTAAACTACCCTTTACGTGGAAAATTTTGATTTTCTAGAAAATAGCTCTAACGATTTTGATTAAAATGTAATATGTTTAAGATATTTTTTATGACAAATGAAATGTATATTTTGAATTTTCTGGCTATAGCCAATGTAACCCTGTTTACTCTAGATGACTTTTGAATAACTTGTAAACCGTAAGAGATAGACAAAATGTTACTATACAAAAATATAGATCTCGTTAAACTTTTGAATAACTTGTAAACTGTAAGAGATAGACAAAATGTTGCTATACAAAAAATATAGATCTCGTTAAAACACACAATTTATGTCTATATGACCTTTTGTTTTTGTGTGTGTGTGTGTTTTGTAGAGTGAACCATTTCGGAGATATTCCTCACCACGTCAAGTTTGGAAAACTTAAATTTTCGTGAAAAGCAACATCGTTGTTCATTTTTTATTTGTTAAGTATGCGAAGAGAACGGGATCTCAAGGCTTTAAAAGATTTGACTATCGCTCAAAGCCTACTGTATTCTAATATTCCCCTTTCACCTACAAGGAAATAAGCAATAAGATAATTTGTGCAAATGTTTATCTCAACTAACACGAAGAAGATATAGGAATAAGAGTTTTTAAGAATGGTTAGTACAAGAGTAGAGAAAGTCATGTGAGTGCAACACATCAGATCTTATTAAATATTACGGTTTCGATGTCCGATGAACTTAAACGTAGAACAGATTGAAAATGTTTATCTGTAGCAGGCTCTTGTTCAGTGTCAATATGCTGAGCAGTTATTCACATTGATAAGTAGTACGAAACATGGCCAGTAATTTACTTACAAAAAGGTGCAGCTTGGGAAACATTTTTGGCAGTGATGTGTACAAATCCAAAACACGTTTTCCTAACATGCACAATAATGTGTTGCTTTGAAGGTTTAATTAATTCCAATTGCAGTTCTTATTGCGCCATCACAAGATCATATGTAAATGGATCTTTAATATTAGTAATTTCGTGTATGGCAAGGGAAAGTGAACAATGTTCTCCCAGTCCCGATTAAACCTTCGTTGTTGATTCATGCCGCGTATGCAGCCACCACTGTACTGTTTACACTGCCACGCGACTATAACAAGAAACAACTGGCTGTTGAAAGACAGTAGTGGGACGAGACGGATGGTAAATTCACACCTCGAGTGCCTTCCTTGCTTCCCACCTCTGTCTTAGATGGTAACAGGGGTGCTTCAAGGTTAAACGTTTTCAACAGGATAACACGTGCTTGGCTATGTAAAAAGGGACAGTGAGGAGAAAGGGGTGGGGGTAAGGGAAACTTTGATCCTTTCTGGACTGAAGCGTGTGAGTTTAGCTTAGGTCCCTGAGCCAGTACCATCGCCAGAGATCTTCTTTGTGTCAGTCCGAATCAACATGTAATTCAGGTATTTCATGTAAAATGTAAGTTTTGTTAATATAATTAGTTTTTAAAGACTTTGTTTTATACTCCTAGTGGCATGGACGTCGGCAGACCTTTTTTCAGGGGAGGACCCATGTTGCAAGTTTGCAATCAAACAATATTAATTCAATATTCTGTTGTCAAAGTTTATAGTATTTGCTGCGGATAACCGTATTAATTTGTGCTAAGTAAACATTGTTCCTTATGTCAAAATTCAAACAAGTCTAATATCGAGTAACTGATTGCACATTAAATTCATTAATTTCCAAGGGGGGGCCGCGGACCTAGTGGTATTTCCCGGTTATTTCCTTTGTGTGTACCTCTCCTGCCCTAACCAACTGAGTTCACTACCCTCCCGAGTCATGAACTTGCCTAAATAACATTGAAATTATAGCTTAAAAACCCCATACCATGACAATATTTGGTGTTTTAATTTTTAAAAAAAATTGTTTAATTTGGTTAATGAATTGTGAATAATGTTTATTAAATTAATTTAGTATTTTTGAATGAAATTTATATGAATTTTAAATTATAAAGTGGTGTAAATACGAGTATTTGGACAATTTTTATTACATATTAGGTTGGTATTTAAAATTCAAATTTTGCCGTTTATTGGTTGATATTAAATTGATATTTGTACATAAAATTTAAATATTAAGTAATGAAATTATTTAAAAGAATTTGGCAAATTTTAAGTTGGTATTATTTTGGTAATTTGAATTGAAGATTTTGTTGTTTTATTGATTTGATGAATTTTGGGAAATTATTAATTAAAATATTTCCAAATGTAATTGATTTAATTTTAAATTATTTATTTATTTATTTGAATTATTTTGGTAAATTGACTGATATTTGTATATTAATTGGAAACCTTGTTGGTTGCTTTGATTAGATGAATCAGAAATAAGTTTAATACTGGTTTGAGAATTTAATGCCATTCTGCCAGTTTGTCACAATAGCTCAATGGTTAGAACAGCCACCTGGTAAGCGGAAGGTCTGTGGTTCAAATCCCAGTTGTGGCATTAAATTTTTAAGTTCCAGTTCTACCTCTCAAACTTTGCCCACACACAGGTTGTGTGTTTAAAAACACCAACAGTAAGTTTGTTGGCATAAATAAATAATACAATAGTTCATATTTTAAATGAAATTTTTTATTTAATAAGTTATAAAATTTCGAAAATCTAACTAGGTAATTTTGGAATTTTATTTTGAGGCTTTTTTACATTTTGGTTGTTGAATTATGAGTACTTTATTAAATTATATTAATATTTTATATATGTATATATTGAATTAATTATTACTCAGTATTGTGATTGTTTCAGGTATTAGAGGAAATGGTAGTATAGAGATTAGATGTGATAAGCTATATATTTGAGCATGTTTAATTTGTGTATGTTGCATAAAATTCTGCTTTAATTTTGTTGTATATTATATTTTTGGTCTGTAGTATTTAGGTTTTTATACCTTGTAGAATCTTGTTGTAAATATTTTTGAAAGTTAAATAAGACTAAGGATCTGGAATGTAAGTCACGGTTTAAGTAAATTAGGTTCCTGGGTTTATTATTGCAGGTCTTTATTTATTTGTTTATTATGTAAGTAATTTATTTATTTCTGAGGAATGACGCAAAAACAAATAACACGAAAGACCCTTTACAAGCTGGCGATTCGTACAAAATTCTGATATAATTTTATATATAATTTGAATATACATATATATATATATATGTATATATAAACACTAATGTTGCATGGTACATATACCTAACCCTTGAACCTATAATTTTTAATCAATAAAGCAAACCTCATTCTTATTTTCTTAACTGAAGTTTAGCTATTTCTGTTACACATTGTACATAATAGCCACAAGTAAGTTTGCAATTATCAAGCTTGTCTCTAAAAGATGTTCTTTCTTGAAATTGGATAGTGATAATCAGCTCCATGAACATGTCAAGTTCACGACAAGCAAATAATTAAAATGCTTAATAAGAGATTATCAATTTAAAATTGAGCTCAGGTATTAATGTAAGATAATTAACTCCACTCCACAGTTCGAAAATGGAAACCAAATTACATATCTTTGAGAAAAAATTAGTTGAAGATTTATAAATTGATATGTACAATTTTTGGAGAATGAGTCAAATGGCTCCACTTAACAATTCTGCACTGACTCTAAGATTAACTGATAGAATTAACCTCCACACTATTTGCAGCTGTTTTACTTTCGTAATTGCTCTGAAGTATCCCTAAAAAAACTGATAAACTAAACTCCTCTTCTCCTTCCTCCTCCTTCTCCCTCTCCTTCTCCTTCTTCTGTTGGAACAACTCAGGCGTTCTAGCATTTCAAATCCGCGTTAGCATTATGGTCCTTCAGGAGATGTATCATTTCCTCATGATTAAAGTAGGCGGCAATTGCTAGCGCTGTACAGTTATCACTTCTTCTTAAATTCACATCAGCACCATGTTCTAGCAGGGCTCTTGCAGCCTTGACAAGGTTGTTCCGAGCAGCATGATGTAGTGGCGCCCAACCGTCGTTACATTTTAGCTCAGTGTTAGCATTGTACTTCATCAAGAGGCGTATCATCTCTTCATGGTCACTGTAGGCAGCTAAGTATAGTCCTGTACAGTTATCACTTTTTCTTAAATTCACATCAGCACCATGTTCTAGCAGGGCTCTTGCAGCCTTGACATGGTTCCAATAAGAAGCATGATGTAGTGGCGCCCAACCGTCGTTACATTTTAGCTCAGTGTTAGCATTGTACTTCATCAAGAGGCGTATCATCTCTTCATGGTCACTGTAGGCAGCTAAGTATAGTCCTGTACAGTTATCACTTTTTCTTAAATTCACATCAGCACCATGTTCTAGCAGGGCTCTTGCAGCCTTGACATGGTTCTGATAAGAAGCAGTGTGTAGTGGCGCCCAACCGTAGTTACATTTTAGCTCAGCGCTAGCATTGTACTTCATCAAGAGTTGTATCATCTCTTCATGGTCAATCTTGGCAGCTGTGTATAGCGCTGTGCAGTTATCCACTCCCCTGATGTTCACATCAGCACCATGTTCTAGAAGGATTCTTGTGAGTCCAATAAAGTCCTTTTCGACGGTTATGTGCAACGGTGCCGAGCTATTGTCACACTTCAGATTTGGGTTGGCTGCACTGTCGACCAATAACGAAGCAATCTGTTCATTACCAGACCATGAAGCCTGATACAGCGGTGTGCATCCGTCACTTGTTCTCACATCCGTAGTAGCGCCTTCACTCAGAAGCAGACGAACCAACTCCAGGTGTGCGTGTTGTACTGCTACGTGAAGAGGTGTGTACTTGTCTTTCTTCCTGACCAAATCTTTATCAGCACCTCTGTTCAGGAGCAACTGCACCATCTTTGCATGTCCATGTTGAACCGCAGAATGAATGACGGTGTTTGGATCCGCGCCACATTCTAGGTACTCCTTTGCAAGGGACACGTTCCCTGTAGAAGCTGCAAAAGTTAGTCCGTCGTTCAAAGCTTCATCTTTTGTTCCTTGGGCGTCTCTTGTACAAGAGGTTCTGGAGTGGCAAACCTGAAACAACGACATATTTGTAATTTGTGGTATACACTACGCAGAAATTTTTGGGTATTTGGAATATAAAGGAAAATAATAAACGAGAAGGCTTCAAATTTTTGAATGAGTCAATATGCATATGAGATCACTATTTAAGAGGAATTGTATGGCTGTGTGATTCATCAGGAGTGCTCTTAGAACTAGCGAGAAGAGGAACAGGAAGTGGGATAGCCACACCATTCAGCATCTAGTTAAACATTGTCTTACTTCCCATTGAGGGAATTGCTCTGTACCTGTTTTCTCTCCCGTATGAACATTACAATGTCAGAGATGCCTTTTATCTTGGTACACCGCCACTTTACAAGGTACGGAAATACATTCTATATACATTTGAAGGTAAAAGGAAGTGTGTAAGCACTTCAATGCTGAGGATATTGTCGCGTTGGCATAGAACAATTATGAAACGCTCAGCGCCGTGCGACGCAGTTGACTGTAGCCATAGAGTTGTAGCTAGCTTATTGCTCTATGGCTGTTGTGACGTGATTAAAAGTTTGTTTGTGTGAAAAGAAACGATTAAGAATTGAGTTTGTGTTTTTGGGTAACTTTGAGCTCAGTGCCAAGATTAGCAGAGGAGATAAATAAAAATAAATTATTTTGTTCCAATATGTTTAAAATTGCTCAGACTAGGCTTGTACTATTTCGGTTATGCACATTTAATAATTTATTAATAATAATTAGCTTACTCATTAGTACTGATAATACCGTCAAAAGAACATTACTGAACTATGCATTGCTCTGGTAAGGATATGTAACAAACTGATGACAGAGATAGATTCATTTGGTACCCGTTAATATCTTATATATTTAAACCAGCAATTCTTGTATATATATATATATATATATTCCGCGCAACTTGCAAACGGCTCTAACGATTTCGATCAAATTTTGTATTCAGATACAGTTTTGCTTTTTAAGTTCATCTATATAGGTGTAATTCCCGAAAAACGCGATTTTACATAAAAAAATAACATTTTTTTATTCACGCTTCTACAGTGCAATTCTTGTATATATATATATTTATTCCCCGTATTTCAGAAACGGCTCTAAAGATTTGGTTAAATTTTTGTATGCGTGCATATTACATTCAGTGTTTTCTCTACTCACTTCTAGGGAACACAATCACATCTCTTTCTCTACTCAGTCTTATATAAACAAGTTTCCATAAAAAAAACATGATTTTGCACCAAAAACATTTTATCCCCACTTTTAAAATAAGTCATCCCATGTTCCATATGTTTGAAGCAGAAGTGCTATTACATTCACACTGTTTTCTCCTCTCACTTTTAGGTAACACATTCACATCTCTTTCTCTACTCACTCTTCTGTAAACAATTTTCCATAAAAAGTGTGATTTTGCACCGAAAAACACTTTTTCCCCCACTTTTAAAATAAGTCATACCATGTTCTGTATGTTTGAAACAGAAGTCATTCTTCTACAAATAAGTCATGCAATTTTCTGTATGATTGAAATAGAGATGTTGCATATTATATTCACAGCGGTTTCTCTACTCACTGTTAGGTGACACATTCACATCTCTTTCTCCACTCAGTCTTCTATAAACAATTTTCCATAAAAAACGTGATTTTGCACCAAAAACACTTTTATCCCCACTTTTAAAATAAGTCATACCATGTTCTGTATGTTTGAAACAGAAGTCCTATTGCATTCACACTGTTTTCTCCTCTCACTTTTAGGTAACGTATTCACATCTCTTTCACTACTCACTCTTCTGTAAACAATTTTCCATAAAAAACGTGATTTTGCACCAAAAAGCACTTTTATCCCCACTTTTAAAATTAGTCATACCATGTTCTGTATGTTTTAAATAGAAATGCTATTACATCACACTGTCTTCTCCTCGCACTATTAGGTAACACATTCACATCTCTTTCTCCACTCATTCTTCTACAAATAAATCCCGCAATTTTCTATATGTTTGAAATAGAGATGTTGCATATTACTTACACAGCGGTTTCTCTACTCACTTTTAGGTGGCACATTCACATATCTTTCTCTACTCAGTCTTCTATGAACAATTTTCCATAAAAAACGTGATTTTGCACCAAAAAACACTTTTATCCCCACTTTTAAAATAAGTCATACCATATTCTGTATGTTTGAAACAGAAGTACTCTTACATTCACACTGTTTTCTCCTCTCACGTTTAGGTAACGCACTCACATCTCTGTCTCTGCTCACTCTTCTGTAAACAATTTTCCATAAAAAGCGTGGTTTTGTACCAAAAAACACTTTTATCTTTATCCCCACTTTTAAAATAAGTCAAACCATGTTCTGTATGTTTGAAATAGAGATACTGCATATTAGATTCGCAGTGGTTTTTCTACTTACATTTAGGTATCACATTCACATCTAATTCTCTATTCACCCTTCTATAAACAGTTTTCCATAAAAACGTGATTTTGCACCAAAAAAAAAAAAAACACGTTTATCCCCACTTTTAAAATTAGTCGTACCATGTTCTGTATGTTTTAAAAGGAAATGCTATTACATTCACACTGTTTTCTCCTTTCACTGTTAGGTAACACGTTCACATCTCTTTCTCTACTCACTCTTCTACAAAGAAGTCATGCAATTTTTTGCATGTTTGAAATAGAAATGCTACGTATCACATTCATACTGTTTTCTCTACTTGGTTTTAGGTAACACGCTCATAACTGTTTCTCTATTTACTCTTCTAGAAATAAGTCATACAATTTTGTGCATGTTTGATATAGAAATGCTGTATGTGACATTCACAGTGTTTACTCTACTCACTTTTAGGTAACACCTTCACATGTCTTTCTCCACTCACTCTTCTACAAACAATTCATATCATCTATACAACTTGAATGTTTGTATATATCTAACTGTTAATCTCGAAAACCGCTTAACCGATCACCGCGAAATTCGGCACGTATATGTATTTTTTCATGGAGAGTTTTTATGGTAACAATTTTACTACACAATATATTACTTTCAAATGGTTTTATACTCGCTTTTCTTTTACGTAGCGCATTCATGTATCCTCTGTTTGCCCTTCAACATACAATTCATATAATATTCTAGAATTGAAATATAAATCCAGCGTATTACATTCACACGATTTCCTCTACTAATTCTTCCTTTACGAGATACAATCAGTCTTCTTTCCCTATTCGCCCTTTAACATATAATTCACACAATTTGCTAAATGTTTGAAACAAATGCAACGTATTACATTCATACTACTTTCTCTACTCACTTTTGTTTTACGTAACAATTCACATGTTATTCCCTACGGTTTATCAACTTCATACATACCAAGGCCTATACATATCTTATGTTGAAGAGTGATTACATTCCAAAACAGGTTGACTGATCACCATGAAAAGTGACATGTCTAATTTTTTCATGGCGAAAGTTTTTATGCAATCCATTTTACCACGCAATGTATTACATTCACACGGTTTTTCTACTCATTTTTATTTAGTAAAACACAATCATATTTCTTTTTCTACTCCCACTTCGACGAACAATTACGAACAATTCATTCAATTTTCTATATGTTTGAAACATAAATGCGTAGTACATTCACATGACTTTATCAACCAGCTTTTCTTTCTATAGTATTTGTTATTCCTCAACATTGCTTTTGCTTAGTATCGGTCCGGTGTTTTAATAAAATATAAAGCAATAGTTAAAAAAGTAAAGTAATCACAATTGGTGTCCGGAGTGCGACATAAAGCACGATATGGAACAGTTGATCAAAGAAATGTTAGCCAAGATGGACATAATGGGAAATGAAATGAATTCCGGAATGCGGCAGAGGAAACAAATATGAAAACCGAATTGGAAAAATGTAAACTACGGAATAAAAAATATGGGAACAAAACTGGAAGGCAAATTGAAAATGTAAACTCCGAAATGGAAAAGATGAAGACGGGAACTCCAATATGAAGACAGGCCTATCGAAGAATACTAACGAGCGACTGGCCGGGGTTAAGGAAGCCATGGAAGAACTCGACGGAAGTATGAAGGGCCTTGGCCAGCGTGTTAACGTTCTGGAGTCAATCACAGCAGCAAAGAACTGAACTCCATAATGGAACAAATGCTCGACGAAAACCTCAAACTGGGTGGATATCTATGGGGGAGGCCTGCTTTCAACAGTACACGTTTTACAGCTGAAATAATGGTATCTATGAAATATTTTTATGTGTTTCTATATCTTCTGTATCTCTGACATTACTCTTAACAATTGCGACAAGTAGTTCTATTTAGTTAACGTTTTGCCTTTCAGGTTTATCTAAATAGGTATCTTCTCCCACAAAAAACAAGATTCCACAAAAGCAGAGGCGAAAAACGCCGAGCGAAGTTCGGTCGCCCAAGTACTATATCTTTATGTCTGTAACATACCAGTACCTTTAAGAGTAGGCATCTGTGAAAATGACTTAAATCCACAATTTTTGTGACAATGACGTGAAAATTTGTATGCATGTGTACCAAAGTACATATATTAGGTTTACCAAATTTCATTTTTATATGTAAGATAGGAGTTCAAGAAAAAAAAACAACATTTATTGCTTTTTTTCCTGCAATTTTAGTGTATTACAGTGGAATCCCGATAACTCGACCTAATGTGAGCTGAGAGGCTGCCGAGTTACGGAAATGTCGAGTGTTACGAAATAAAGGGTTTGTTATTCACAACGCATAACGTAATGCAAATCACATAAATACATACTCTACCATAATATAGGAAGCAAAAGTAGCATGTTCTAAAATGTATTACGTGTTAATATGTTTCCCTTTGTCCGGTCTCGATATTTTCACTGGCACAAACAGCTCAATACAACAATAACACTAATCGTGAAATTTTGGAAGCTGCACTGTAACCAGAAACACGCAACGGAAAGTTTAGCTTACCAAATATAGGGGTATTTTTAGGCGTGGCGAATGATCTTGCTAGGATCTGTGCGAGTTACATCGTGTAAATTGCTGACGTAGGTAACCTCTTTGTATCCTTCCTTGAAATAAACAAGACACTTCTGATAATGTGAGATGGCACTGTGCTTAATCACGCACGTTCCGCCATGTTTATGCACCACACGGAAGTTCGAAAGATAACCTCATAAATAAAAAAAGCTAACTGGATCATAAACCACTGCGCAATTTGTCTAAACATACCTTTGTACTGGGTAAAGGACTAAACCTTCAAATCCTCCTAACAAGTGTTTGTGCTTTGTATCCACAAGTGGCAAGCTTTTGATTTTGTGACATTGGTCTGCCAGCGGCTTATGTTCTGACTGGATATCGAAAGTCAGTACTTGTCACTGTAAGGGAGAATGTGGTAGGTTCTGTACATACAATAACTAAAATTTAAGCTTAAAGGTAAAAAATTACAGTAAAAAGATCGTCGAGTTACATGGAATGTCAAGTTCTCGAAATTCGATTTAGTGCGATTCTACTGTCTAGGAAACGCTTCATATAAAACATTATTTGTTAGAAATAAAGTAACACCGGGCTATAGGTTTCTTTTCATTATTTCAACAAAACCTGGTATTTTATTTAGCTATGTCACACAGTTTTGGACAAAACAAATTATTTAATGCGTCGATGGCTATTTTTTTCAAATTATTAATAATGTTCAAAATAAAAATTCAATAGAAATTAAACTGCGCCATCCAGAGCATTTAATATATCAAGTTTTATGAAGCAATTGTCCAAGAATATGTGTGTAATATTTCAAAGAAATCTATTACCAATTGCACTATAAGGAATATTTTGAAGATGTATAAAATAGAAAGTGAAGAAAAATTACTTTTAAAGTGAGTTTTAAGGGTGTGATAATATAGATTTACTGCTATTGAATTTCCGTGGACCCTATGAAGGAAATAATATTAATAACAATAATCATATGAGCTTTGAGTAATAGTCAAATCTTTTAAAGCTTTGAAATCCCGTTCTCTTTGCACGCTTAACATAAAAAAATGAGCAACGGTGTTGCATTTCAAGAACGTTTTAAGTTTTCCGAATATGACACAAATAAAAACGAATATCCCCGAAATGGCTCACTCTACAAAAAAAAATATACTTTTACATAAATTGTGTGTTTAGCGATATTTATATTTTTTGTATGCTAAGATTTTGTCTATCGCTTATGGTTTACGAGTTATTCAAAATTAATCCAGAATAAATAGGACTGCATAGGCTATAGACAGAAAATTCAATATATAAATTTCATATGTGATAATAATATCTTAAACAAATGGCATTTTAATCAAAATCGTTAGCACCATTTTCAAGAAAATAAAAAAATTTTGATTAGCGTGGGACTATTTTCTTTAAAATCTTCTTGTCGTATCCTTGAAAGACATTAAACTTAAGTACCAACTTTGCGTTTTAACAGCCATTTCGTTTTTACTTTCTCTACTGGTAAGTAGGGGAAGTATTGTATTCCACCCAAAAATTCGATGTCGAGATTTCACCGGAAATATATGTTTTGAGACCCCTTGAATCCAAAAAAAAAGCATTTTGAGAAAAAGGTCCGTGTGTGTGTCTGTGTGTCTGTGTCAGTCTGTCAGTCTGTCAGTCTGTGGACAGCATAGCTCAAAAACGAAAAGTCGGTTAAAAACCAAACCTGGCATTTTAGTTTAATATCTTAAAAGGATGCAACACGAAGATTTTGAAGAAAATATCCCCACCCTAAACTACCCTTTACATGGAAAATTTTTCGAAAATTTTGATTTTCTTGAAAATAGCTCTAACGATTTTGATTAAAATGTTATATGTTTGAGATGTTTTTAGGCAAATGAAATGTATATCTTGAATTTTCTGGCTATAACCTCTGTAGTCGTATTTACTTTGGATGACTTTTGCATAACTGGTAAACCGTTAGAGATACACCAAATTATACTATACAAAAAAATGTAGATCTTGCTAAAATACACAATTTATGTCTCAATAAATTTTCTTGTAGGGTGAACCATTTCTGAGATATTCCTTGTTATGTGTGTGAGTTTCGAAAAACTTAGAACTTTCGTGAAATGGATCATCGTTGTTCATCTTTTTATATGTTAAGCGTGCAAAGACAACAGTAACTCAAACATCTGACTATCGCACAAAGCCTACTGTATTCTAACATTCCCCTTGCACCTATAAGGAAATAAGCAATAAGATAATTTGTACAAATGTTTATCTTAACTAACACGAAGAAGATATAGGAATGAGAGTTTGTAAGAATGGTTAGTACAAGAGTAGAGAAAGTCATGTGAGTGCAACACATCCATTTTTTATCTTTGGTATTTGTTTCTATTACTGTAGGTATGAATGAGAAACATTTTTAATGATCAAGCGTTTTATTGAGAAATATGAGAAATTGAATTTAGACTTCTGTTTTATTGTTGTGCCTTTCTTTGCAAGTGAGTCTGAAGCTTCATTCTCCATGACTCCACAGTGTGCTGGAATCCATTGGAGTTGAATAGTCTTATTAACTTTTTGGAGTTTTCTTAACATTTTGTAGCATTCTCTAATTTTTGTTGACTTCTTTGTAGTATTTGAACATATTCCCTGAATTGCAGCTTTAGAATCCGGAAGAATCACTGCCTTGTTAAATTTATTTAGGGTAAGATTTAATAATTATTGTCGGATAGCAATGTGTATAGCCTCTATTTCTCCATCATAATATATATAGCAAAATATATCAGATATGAAATAAACCCTATCAAATATGCAGTACCTGGGCGACCTAGCTTCGCTCGGCGTTTTTCGCCTGTTTTTGTGAAATCTTGTTTTTTGTGGGAGAAGATACTTGTTTAGATAAACCTGAAAGGCAAAATGTTAACTAAATAAAACTACTTGTCGCAATTGTTAAGAGTAATGTCCGAGATACAAGAGATATAGAAATACATAAAATATTTCATAAACACCATCATTTCAGATGTAAAACGTTGACTGCTGAAAGCAGGCCTCCCCGTAGATATCCACCCAGTTTGAGGTTTTCGTCGAGCATTTGTTCCATTATGGAGTTCAGTTGTTTGCTCCAGGACGTTAACATGTTGGCCAAGGTCCTTCATATTTCCGTCGAGTTCTTCCATGGCTTCCTTAACCCCGGCCAGTCGCTCGTTAGTACTCTCCGATAGACCTCTCTTCATATTGCAATTCCCGTTTTCATCTTTTCCGATTCGGAGTTTACATTTTCAATTTGGCTTCCATTTTTGTTCCCATATTTTCTATTTGGTAGTTTACATTTTTGCAATTCAGTTTTCATATTTGTTTCCTCTGCCGCATTCCAGAATTCATTTCATTTCCCATTATGTCCATCTTGGCTAACATTTGTTTCATCAACTGTTCCACATCGTGCTTTTCGTCGCACTCCTGACACCAATTGTGATTACTTTACTTTTCTAACTATTTCTTTAATTTTTATTAAAACACCGGAGCGACACTAAGCAAAAGCAGTGTTGAAGAATAAAAAATACTACAGGAATAAAAGCTGGTTGATAAAGCCATGTGAATGTACCACACATTTATGTTTCAAACATATAGGAAGTTGTATGAATTGTTCGTCAAAGCGGCAGTAGTGAACGAAATTTGATTGTGTTTTACTACAGAAAAATGAGTAGAAAAACCATGTGAATGTTATACGTTGCACTTATATTTCAAGTGCATGGAAAAATGCATGGATTGTTTGCAGAAGAGAGAGTAGTATGTTAGGTAAAAGAAAAGGGAGTAGAGAAAACCATGTGAAAGTAATACATTGCGTGGTAAAATGGATTGCATAAAAACCTTCGGCATGAAAAAAATTAGATGCCACTTTTCATGGCATTCGGTCAACCTGCTTTGGAATGTAATCACTCTTCAACATAAGATATGTATAGGTGTTGGTATGTATGGAGTTGATAAACCATAGGGAATAACATGTGAATTGCTATGTAAAATAAAAGTGAGTAGAGAAAGTAGTATGAATGTAATACGTTGTATTTGTTTCAAACATACAGCAACTTGTATGAATTATATGTTGAAGGGCGAATAGCGAAAGAAGACTGATTGTGTCTCGTAAAGGAAGAATTAGTAGAGGAAATCGTGTGAATGTAATACGCTGCATTTATATTTCAATCCTAGAATATTATATGAATTGTATGTTGAAGGGCAAACAGAGGATATATGAATGCGCTATGCAAAAGAAAAGCGAGTAGAAAACCATTTGAAAGTAATATATTGTGTAGCAAAATTGTTACCATAAAAACTCTCCATGACAAAAATACATATACGTGCCAAATGTCGCGGTGGTCGATTAAGCGGTTTTCGAGATTAACAGTTAGATATATACAAACATTCAAGTTGTATAGATGATATGAATTGTTTGTAGAAGAGTGAGTGGAGAAAGACATGTGAAGGTGTTACCTAAAAGTGAGTAGAGTAAACTCTGTGAATGTAACATGCAGCATTTCTATATCAAACATGCACAAAATTGTATGACTTATTTTTAGAAGAGTAAGTAGAGAAACAGTTATGAGTGTGTTACCCAAAAGCAAGTAGAAAAAACAGTATGCATGTAATATGTAGCATTTCTACTTCAAATATACCTTAATTGTATGACTTATTTGTAGATGAGTGAGTAGAGAGAGAGAGAGAGAGAGAGATGTTAATGTGTTGCCTAAGAGTGAGTAGAGAAAACCGTATGAATATAATATGTATCATTTCTATTTCAAACATACAGAATATTGCATGACTTCTTTGTAGAAGAGTGAGTAGAGAAAGAGATGTGAATATGTTAACAAAAAGTGGGAGGAGAAAACAGTGTGAATGCAATAGCACTTCTGTTTTAAACATACAGAACATGGTATGACTTATTTTAAAAGTGGGCATAAAAGTGTTTTTTGATGCAAAATCACGTTTTTTATGGAAAATTGTTTATCGAAGACTGAGTAGAGAAAGAGATGTGAATGTGTTACCTAAAAGTGAGTAGAGAAACCGCTGTAAATGTAATATGCAACATCTCTATTTGAAGCATACAGAAAATTGCATGACTTATTTGTAGAAGAGTGAGTAGAGAACGAGATGTAAATGGGCTAGCTAAAAGTAAGTAGAGAAATCACTGTGAATGTAATATGGAGCATCTCTATTTCAAACGTACAGAAAATTGCATGACTTATTTGTAGAAGAGCGAGTAGAGAAAGAGGTGCGAATGTATCACCTAATAATGAGAGGAGAAAACAGTGTGAATATAATAGCACTTCGGTTTCAACCATACAGTACATGGTTTGACTTATTTTAAAAGTGGGGATAAAAGTGTTTTTTAATGCAAAATCACGTTTTTTATGGAAAATTGTTTATCGAAGACTGAGTAGAGAAAGAGATGTGAATGTGTTACCTAAAAGTGAGTAGAGAAACCGCTGTAAATGTAATATGCAACATCTCTATTTGAAGCATACAGATAATTGCATGACTTATTTGTAGAAGAGTGACTAGAGAACGAGATGTAAATGGGCTAGCTAAAAGTAAGTAGAGAAACCACTGTGAATGCAATATGGAGCATCTCTATTTCAAACGTACAGAAAATTGCATGACTTATTTGTAGAAGAGCGAGTAGAGAAAGAGGTGCGAATGTATCACCTAATAATGAGAGGAGAAAACAGTGTGAATATAATAGCACTTCGGTTTCAACCATACAGTACATGGTTTGACTTATTTTAAAAGTGGGGATAAAAGTGTATTCCGGTACAAAATCATCCTTTTTATGGAAAATTGTTTATAGAAGAGTGAGTAGTGAAAGAGATGTGAATGTGTCACCTGAAAGTGAGAGGAGAAAGCAGTGTGAATGTGATAGCACTTCTGTTTCAAACATACAGAACATTGTAAGTCTTATTTTAAAAGTGGGGATAAAATGTTTTTGGTACAAAATCATGTTTTTTATGGAAAATTGTTTATAGAAGACTGAGTAGAGAAAGAGATGTGAATGTGTTACCTAAAAGTGAGTAGAGAAAACACTGTGAATGTAATATGCAACATCTCTATTTCAAACACAGAAAATTGCATGCCTTATTTGTAGAAGAGTGAGTAGAGAAAGAGATGTGAATGTATCACCTAATAGTGAGAGGAGAAAACAGCGTGAATGTAATAGCACTTCTGTTTCAAACATACAGAACCTGAATTGATTTACTTTAAAAGTGGGGATAAACGTGTTTTTCGGTGCCAAATCAAGTTTTTTTATGGAAAATTGTTTATAGAAGACTGAGTAGAGAAAGAGATGTGAATGTGTTATCTAAAAGTGAGTGGAGAAAACACTGTGAATGTAGTATGCAATTATACAAAAATTTAACCAAATCTTTAGAGGCGTTTCTGAAATATTGTTGTATATATATACAACAATTGCACTGTAGAAGCGGGAATAAAAGATGTTATTCTTTAACGTAAAATATCGTTTTTTCGGGAATTACGCCTATGTAGATGAACTTAAAAAGCAAAACTCTATCTGAATACAACATTTGTTCGAAATCGTTAGAGCCGTTTCCATGTTGCACGGAATATATATATATAGTACCTGGGCGACCGAGCTTCGCTTGGCGTTTTTCGGATCTGTTTTTGTGAAATCTTGTTTTTTGTGGGAGAAGATACTTGTTTAAATAAAGCTGAAAGGCAAAACGTTAACTAACCAACACTACTGGTCGCAAGTGTTAAAAGTAATGTCCGAGAAGGACGAGATATAGAAATACATAAAAATATTTCATAAACACCATCATTTCAGCTGTAAAACGTGTACTGCTGAAAGCAGGCCTCCCCCATAGATATCCACTCAGTTTGAGGTTTTCGTCGAGCATTTGTTCCATTATGGAATTCAGTTCTTTCCTGCTACGATTGACTCCAGGGCATTAACACGTTGGCCAAGGACCTTCATACTTCCGTCGAGTTCTTCCATGGCTTCCTTAACCCCGGCCAGTCGCTCGTTAGTATTCTCCGATAGACCTGTGTTCATATTGGAATTCCCGTCTTCATCTTTTCCCTTTTGGAGTTTACATTTTCAATTTGGCTTCCAGTTTTGTTCCCATATTTTCTATTCCGTAGTTTACATTTTTGCAATTCAGTTTTCATATTTGTTTCCTCTGCCGCATTCCGGAATTCATTTCATTTCCCATTATGTCCATCTTGGCTAATATTTATTTCACCAACTGTTCCATATCGTGGTTTTCGTTGCACTCCTGACACCAATTGTGATTACCTTACTTGTTTAGCTATTTCTTTATTCTTTATTAAAACACTGGAGCGACACTAAGCAAAAGCAATGTTGAAGAATAACAAATACTACAGGAAAAAAGCTGGTTGATAAAGCCATGTGAATGTACTACGGATTTATGTTTCAAACATATAGAAAATTGTATGAATTGTTCGTAATTGTTCGTCGAAGGGGGAGTAGTGAAAGAAATGTGATTGTGTTTTACTAAAGAAAAATGAGTAGAAAAACCGTGTGAATGTGTTACGTTGCACTTATATTTCAAGGGGTATGGAAAAATGCATGGATTGTTTGCAGAAGAGGGAGCAGTATGTTATGTAAAGGAAAAGGGAGTAGAGAAAACCACGTGAACGTAATACATTGCGCGGTAAAATGGATTGTATAAAAATCTTCGCCATGAAAAAAATTAGATGTCACTTTTCATGGCGATCGATCAACCTGTTTTAGAATTTAATCACTCTTCAACATAAGATATGTATAGGCGTTGGTATGTATGGAGCTGATAAACCATAGGGAATAACATGTGAATTGTTACATAAAACAAAAGTGAGTAGAGAAAGTGGTATGAATGTAATACATTGTATTTGTTTCAAACATATAGCTAATTGTATTAATTATATGTTGAAGGGTGAATAGCGAAAGAAGACTGATTGTGTCTCGTAAAGGAACAATTAGTAGAGGAAATGGTGTGAACGTAATACGCTGCATTTATATTTCAATCCTAGAATATTATATGAATTGTATGTTGAAGGGCAAACAGAGGATACATGAATGCGCTAACGTAAAAGTAAAGCGAGTAGCAAACCATTTGACAGTAATATATTGTGTAGTAAAATTGTTACCATAAAAACTCCATGAAAAAAATACATATACGTGCCGAATTTCGCGGTGATGGGTTAAGCGGTTTTCGAGATTAACAGTTAGATATATACAAACATTCCAGTTTTATAGCTGGTATGAATTGTTTGTAGAAGAGTGAGTGGAGAAAGACATGTGAAGGTGTTACCTAAAAGTGAATAGAGCAAACATTGTGAATGTAACATGCAGCATTTGTATATCAAATATGCACAAAATTGGATGACTTATTTCTAGAAGAGTAAGTAGAGAAACAGTTATGAGTGTGTTACCCAAAAGCAAGTAGAGAGAACAGTATGAATGTACTACGTGTGTAGGGTAGTTGAGGGAATTCTGGCGCAGATTTTTATGGGCAAGATGGCCGCCATGCGTGATCTAAGGATTACTAGGTAGGTGGTAGGAGAAGCAGGACGTTGTATGTGTTTGAAGCAATCTCTAGGGATAACTTTTAAGGCCTATTGCAATGTATGTATGTTTATGAGCGTTCATGATAGTTCAGTATGTCGTTCACTATATCAATGTGTACCACCTAACGCAAGAGCTTTCTAACTTGATTGAATATATTACCGCAACATGACACCTCACCCCACACTGCCTCACTAGTCTAACCTAACCTAACCTAACCTAACGGAACCTAACCTAGCCTAACCTAACCTAGCTCCCACTCTTTTTACTCTCGTCTTTCATAATTTAACATAACCTAAGCCCCATACTTCTACCCGTCTAACCTAACCCTCATACTCCTACCCGTCTAACCTAACCCCCATACTCCTACTCGTCTAACCTAACTTAACCTAAGCTAAGCTCCATACTTCTACTCGTCTAAACTAACCTAGCTCCCACTCGTTTTACTCTCGTCTTTCATAATTTAACATAACCTAAACCTCATACTTCTACTCGCGTAACTTACCCTAACGTTACTTAACCTAAGTGAGCATAAACCTTCCCATTTATTAAGATGTTTTAACCTAACTTAACCTATTTCATTC
Organism: Tenodera sinensis; assembly: GCA_030765045.1. Lineage (NCBI taxonomy): Eukaryota > Metazoa > Arthropoda > Insecta > Mantodea > Mantidae > Tenodera > Tenodera sinensis. The sequence continues at coordinate 58,652,552 of CM060974.1, read as the reverse complement.
CTAGTTTACTTCAGCGTTCTATTCTTCTACAACCTATTCTGACCTTTACACCATGCTGTTTCAGGCTTAGATATTTCACTTTCTTTTGCAGATGTTTTTCAACAACTTTAGACACTTTGAAGCTATTAGACCCCTGACGTGCAAACCCTAAGCAATTTCTAATCATTTCACGGTATGTTAATACTATTTAGGAGTTTGGTAGGTATTTTAGCCACTTTTGCGACATTCTAGGGCTTTTTACGAAGTTTTGAAGGTTTGTCCTGATTTTTCGGTGTTCTCACGTCTTTAACATGTTTGATACTTTTAATGAGCATGTAGACCCCCTTTAGCGATTCGTTATGCTTTCACGAACGAATTTCATCCTTTTGTAAATGTATGATGTTCAGTCTAGAGCATTGCTTACGGTCTTTCTAAGACTAACCTAACTTAACCACAAGCCTCTTTAGATATATTTCTTCATCGTTATTTGACATTATTCATGTTTCTTCCCCCTCCTCCCACTCTTTCTTAAACTAACATTAGAAGACGTTTCAACCTTGTTATTCAACTAGCTATTGTCAACGTCTTTGTACACTGTTCCAGTATGCTGTGCATCTTAACCTCATTTAGCCATTCTTTTGTACAGCTCTGTATGTTCTAATGGTAAAAGGTCAAACGCTGCTTTCTTTCCTTCTAAGACTATCCTAACCTAACCTAACCAACCACCTCCAACACCAGCACCGCCATAACCTACACGACCACAACCATCGTACCACCACCACTCCCACCCCCACCACCACCACCGCCTTCGTTGTAATCACCGCCATTCTTGCCATCATCACCATCGCTACCATCACCACCATAACCATCACCACCATAACCATCACCAGTATAACCTAATCCATCCTCCCCTACTTATCTATTCTATCCTGTCATAATGTCTCTTGATCTTCCTCTTTGCAGAGATAACCTTGGGCGTTTATCTGTTGTATGTAGAAGATTTCCAGCGATTTTAGGGTTTAGAAAGTATTCAGCCACTGCGACACGATTATTTAAGAACCTCTCAGGCAATTTTGAGAATTATATAGGTTATTTGTTACATTTTCCAGTGGTTACATGCTATTTTGATGCTGTTTTAGATCGCTTTGGCAGATATTTTAGCTGCTTTTAGATTTATCAGGCTGCTTTTACGACTGATTTACACACCTTTTAGGCAATTTTGAGAATTATTAGGCATTTGTATTCCATCATCGAGACTTTCAAGGTATTTTATAGCTATCTTGAACCTTGTGTGCACATTTCAGTCGCTTTTCAGGCATTCTGAGTGTTTTAGACCACTTTCCAGAACGTCTTAGACGATTTGGACGTTTCTCTAGCCAATATGATAGTTATTTTATTTACTTTCATTATATTTTGACATTATTCGTGTTTCTTCTCCCTCCTCCCACTCTTTCTTAAACTATCATTAGAAGACGTAACCTTGTTGCTCAACTAGCTATTACCCCCGTCTTTGTACACGGCCTCAGTATGCTATATATGTTAACCTCATTTAACGATTCTTTTGCATAGTTCTGTATGTTCTAATGGTAACACGTCAAACGTTGCCTACATTCCTTCTAAGACTATCCTAACCTAACCTAACCCAACCAACAACCATCATCACCAGCGGCACTATAACCTGCACGACCAGAAACATCTCCAGCATCACCTCCATCATCACCAGCGCCACCATAACCTACATCACCATCACCACACCAACCAACGCCACCTATTCTGCAACACCACCACCGCAACCACCACCACCACCACCACCATCACCACCACCGTCAACACCATCATCACCAGCGTCACTATAACCTGCACGACCAGAAGCATCTCCAGCATCACCCTCATCATCACCAGCGCCACCATAACCTACATCACCATCATCACCACACCAACCAACGCCACCTATTCTGCACCACCACCACCACCGCAACCACCACCACCACCGCCACCACCACCACCACCACCACCATCACCACCACCGTCAACACCTCCAACACCAGCGCCACCATAGCCTGCACGAACACCACAAACACCACCAACACCAACACCATCACCACCACCAACAACAACATCACCACCACCCTCACCAGCGCCACTATAACGGCCACCACTACCACCACCACCACCAACACCAACGCCACCACCACCAGCACCACCACCACCATTAAGAGCTTTTCAGGCAATTTTGAGGGTTATATAGATTATTTGATCGATTTTCCAGAGGTTTCATGGTATTTCAAGTGTTGTTGGACGTATCTATCTGCTAGTTTAAATATCGTTTCAGACATTTTAGAGACATTTTAAGCACTATGCGACTATTTTAAACTTTTACACTGACATTTTGCATAGTCTTCAGGATACTTGATACACTTTTATAGGCGTTAAACGCTTTTAATGGGGTTTTTTTTTGAACACTAATTAAAACATTTCAGATCCTTCGCAGGAATTTCACGGTTTTCAGGGTATCTCAGGCTTGTGACAAGCATTTTTCACGAGTTTAAAGACGTTTTAAGACAGTGAAGCAGGTATTTTTGACACTGCTAGAGATATTTTAGTCGATTTAAGCACATTTCACCAAGTTTTCTTCATTACTTGCTTTTGTTCTACAGTAGTTGAGGCGCAGTCCAACCTATCCATTCATTTATTGCATTTCTTGTACTTATTATTTCGATTACATTTCACTACTAACCTAACCCAGCAACAATCGTATCATCATCATCATCACCAACAACAACAACTGCGCTATCTCGTAGTCTGACCAAGCTAACCTAACCTAACTTAACCTAAGCTAAGCTCCATACTTCTATTCGTCTAACCTATCCTAACCTAACCCAGACTAAGCTCCATACTTCTACTCGTCTAACCTAATTTCTAAGCCCTTACTTCTACTCTTTTTACTTAGGTCTTTCATATTTTAACCTAACCTAACTTAGCCTAACCTAAGGTAGCTAGCCTAGATCCTCCTTTTATTGTTATTTATTCTATTTCATCACCATGATCCGTTTCTAGATATTCATTCTATCCTCTTACCTATCCTATATCCTCCTCCTCTGCTTGTCTATTCCATCCTGCCATAAGGCGTTCTGATTTCCCTCTTTGTGGGTATAACCTCAGGGTATTTATTCATTGCTTGTAGAGGATTTCCAACAAATTTAGGATTTAGAAGATATTCAGACTCACCGGCATGCATGTTTTCAGGATTTTTTAAATCTTTTCGGAGCATTCTATTGCTATTTTAAATGTTTTAAGACACTTTTCGGGATATTGAGAGGGCTTTTATACCACTTGTAAGTACATTTTTTGAAACGTTTCACTCCAATGTCAATGCTATTTTGGTCCCTCTGATAGATCTTTTAGTCACTTTTAGTATATTCCTGATACTTTTTGCAACATATTTAAGAACTTTTCAGGCAATTTCGAGGATTATTTAGACGCATCTAACATAACCAACCATCACCGTTACCAACGCAGCCTTATCCTGCATAACCACCATATTCTGCGACTATGGTATAGTATGTTTGACATTTTCTCCATATCTAACCTGAGCTAACACTACATTTCCTCTGGATTATTATTTACAGCCCTCATTCAACCTTGTTTTTCCTATCCTCTCTCCTTATAGAGCTTTAAACTTCTACTAGAAGATGTTCTAACCTTTGATGTTGAATTACTCATTAGACCTATTTTACCCTCTCACAAATTTTATTCAGCTGTATGAACCTTTCGCTTAGTTCTACATGTTATGAAGGTCACATCTCGAACACACCTAGTAGTTTTTTGTAACACTCACCCCCACCTAACATGATCTAACCTGTTTCTTTTAAAGTAGTATTTTACGGCTTTATCCAACATTATTGTTTTCTCTAGTCCCCCCCTCCTTATAGAGCTTTAAAAGATGTCCTAACCGATGATGTTGAATTTGAAGGTATTGATTGCATCCTCTGACATGTGAATCCTAAGTATTTTCTAAACACTGCACAGTATGTTAATGTTGTTTTAGGAGTTTTCTGGGTATTTCAGTCATTTTTGCGGTTTTGTGGAGGTTTTCATGAATTTTGGAAGCTTCGTCGTGATTTTTCTGTTTTCACGTCTCTAGTATGTTTTAATGTTTTTAAGGGGTATATGGAGCCTTTTTTAGCGATGAGTTATGCTTTCATGATCAAATTCCATCCTTTTGTAAATGTATGATGTTCTCGTCTAGAGAATTACTTACAGTGTTTCTAAGACTGACCTAACTTAACCACAAAGCTCTTTACAGACATTTCTTCAACGTTATTTAACATTATACAGGCTTCTTTTTCCCCTCCCTCCAACTCTTTTTGTAAACTAACATTAGAAGACGTTGTAACCTTGTTAATCAAATAGTTATTGTATCCGTCTTTGTACACTGCTCCAGTATGCTATGCATGTCAACTTCATTTAACGATTCTCTTAATTAGTTCTGTATCTTATAACGGTAACACTTGAAACGCTGCTTACATTCGTTCTAAGACCATACAAATTTAACCTGGCCCACCACCACCACCACCACCACCACCACCAGCACCACCACCACCACCACCATCTTCACCACCACCACCACCACCACCACCATCTTCACCACCATCGCTATCACCACAATAAAATCCATGTATCATAAACATAAGAATTATAAAGAAAAGGGACGAACAATACCTATAACTATCGACATAAGAAGCATTACAGATATATTCTACCGATTGCAGCGCCTTATAGCGGCTTCAATCAGTACTAAAACACACATTATACAGATGTTATACTTTTATGACGATACATTATATATTAGTCATCAACTATCCGTATTTTTACTATTTTTCTACGTTTTTACGTACTTTGAAACAAATTCAGCATCGAATTAAGACGCGAAACGGCGGGTATGTATCTTTAAGTAAAATTTCTTTTATCGATATCGGGTGACAGTAATGGAACCATCTAAACAATATTTAAACGCTTAAAAACCCAAATTTCTGCTATATTACATCAATTTCAGCATTAGAGTCCTATGACGTCACACTCAAGCATCGATATTCATTCAAGTCTAATGACGTCACGTAAGCACCATACAGAAGACATGATTCAACGACAAACACATTAAACTATATATTCCCGCAATGAAATAAACGTATTTGAAAGCGTCTTAACACGTTAACTTCAATGCATGTATATATAAAACCTCTAATATAACAATAAAAAGAAAGAAAAAAGAAAAAAAAAAGAAAAGAAAAAGGAATAAATAAGAAATAGAATAAAGGGAAAAGAAATTATTAGCAGAATACACCCTTAGAAACGAGGTTATTCCTTATCTTTCATCATTCAGCCAACTAACATAGCTAAATGACGTCACACAATAGTGGCGACGTTTCGTCTACATTCCTTCAAAACAAGTTCAGACAGGAAAGTCTCCCCACCCTTGGATCCACGTAGCAACATTATGAGAGGGCCAACAGTTACCTGGGAGCCATCGGAACAACCATATGATACATAGACACCTGACAACGCTTTTCACCGTTTAAGCTTATTTACATCGTAATTTTTCAGGTATTCATCATACTTTTGTACTACAACACGGCATATAGATCACAATACTTAACGCTTTATGGTATTATTTGTTATGACCACCATTGTATACTTCTTTAATGATTTCAAATTTAATATTTCTAGTATTCTTTTTACTCTTAAACTTCTTATCATCTCATATCTTCACCTTAGTCCTTCTGTTCTCCTTCTCCTTCATGCTAGCAGGGAATATGTATGTAAATAAACGTTATTAGCTTAAATATTAAAGAAAATACCAGCATTCTACGTCAATTATATCTAAAGCAGCTTTCTCCGAGCTGTGCATGATTTAGACTTCTAGAATCAAGGCAGGCAATGTCTCTTAACAAGAGCATTCAGCAATTGATGTTGTAAATAATATCACTAATTTAAAGTTTATTTCAAGCCTCTAAGACCCATAGTTTGCAAGGTATTTAAATGGACCCTTAGAGATTCGAACTAGACCCCCAGTATAAAAATTGCCATTTTATCCATAAATCAGAACCAGAGAATTTATCTGAACCGTTTAATTTTCTATTTCATAGCGCTATCTTTATTGATTCGCGAATAAATCGACTTCGAAGTAATTGCCTCCTCCCGGTAATCGAACTATGAGTCGTAGGGATAAAATTTTCTAATATATAACTTTATGCGTCAAGTTACCCTAATTTATCTTTACATTACTATTCCAAGTGCAACAAATCGCGATATAGTCAAAATTCAATAATTGTCCGCAACGTAGGAATCGAACCCACGATACCTCAACTCTAGAATGTTAGAAAATAATTGTCCTTAACGTGTATTACCATATAAAGTTTACTTCAGTCTTCTAGCTTAAGCGATTCTCGAGGTAATTAAGTTCATCAAATCAGGATTGGAACCCAAGACTCCAGGATCCCGAGCATACCACAGAGGAAAGTCCATAACAATACCAATTTAATAAAATTTATTCGAAGTTTTTATCACTAATAGTTTAGGAATTATTCCAATAACAAAAGTATCGATTGCCCGGGAATCGATCCCTAGACCCACGACGACCTTCAAAATCAGATCAAAAGATGCGCCATTTTAATAGAACATAATCACCGTTTACCGCATTTCGATATCTCATTTAGTTTACGAGTAATCAGCGATTTGTTGCACTTGGAATAGTAATGTAAAGATAAATTAGGGTAACTTGACGCATAAAGTTATATATTAGAAAATTTTATCCCTACGACTCATAGTTCGATTACCGGGAGGAGGCAATTACTTCGAAGTCGATTTATTCGCGAATCAATAAAGATAGCGCTATGAAATAGAAAATTAAACGGTTCAGATAAATTCTCTGGTTCTGATTTATGGATAAAATGGCAATTTTTATACTGGGGGTCTAGTTCGAATCTCTAAGGGTCCATTTAAATACCTTGCAAACTATGGGTCTTAGAGGCTTGAAATAAACTTTAAATTAGTGATATTATTTACAACATCAATTGCTGAATGCTCTTGTTAAGAGACATTGCCTGCCTTGATTCTAGAAGTCTAAATCATGCACAGCTCGGAGAAAGCTGCTTTAGATATAATTGACGTAGAATGCTGGTATTTTCTTTAATATTTAAGCTAATAACGTTTATTTACATACATATTCCCTGCTAGCATGAAGGAGAAGGAGAACAGAAGGACTAAGGTGAAGATATGAGATGATAAGAAGTTTAAGAGTAAAAAGAATACTAGAAATATTAAATTTGAAATCATTAAAGAAGTATACAATGGTGGTCATAACAAATAATACCATAAAGCGTTAAGTATTGTGATCTATATGCCGTGTTGTAGTACAAAAGTATGATGAATACCTGAAAAATTACGATGTAAATAAGCTTAAACGGTGAAAAGCGTTGTCAGGTGTTTATGTATCATATGGTTGTTCCGATGGCTCCCAGGTAACTGTTGGCCCTCTCATAATGTTGCTACGTGGATCCAAGGGTGGGGAGACTTTCCTGTCTGAACTTGTTTTGAAGGAATGTAGACGAAACGTCGCCACTATTGTGTGACGTCATTTAGCTATGTTAGTTGGCTGAATGATGAAAGATAAGGAATAACCTCGTTTCTAAGGGTGTATTCTGCTAATAATTTCTTTTCCCTTTATTCTATTTCTTATTTATTCCTTTTTCTTTTCTTTTTTTTTTTCTTTTTTCTTTCTTTTTATTGTTATATTAGAGGTTTTATATATACATGCATTGAAGTTAACGTGTTAAGACGCTTTCAAATACGTTTATTTCATTGCGGGAATATATAGTTTAATGTGTTTGTCGTTGAATCATGTCTTCTGTATGGTGCTTACGTGACGTCATTAGACTTGAATGAATATGTTTGGAGGGAGCAGACTTTCCGTCGATGCTTGAGTGTGACGTCATAGGACTCTAATGCTGAAATTGATGTAATATAGCAGAAATTTGGGTTTTTAAGCGTTTAAATATTGTTTAGATGGTTCCATTACTGTCACCCGATATCGATAAAAGAAATTTTACTTAAAGATACATACCCGCCGTTTCGCGTCTTAATTCGATGCTGAATTTGTTTCAAAGTACGTAAAAACGTAGAAAAATAGTAAAAATACGGATAGTTGATGACTAATATATAATGTATCGTCATAAAAGTATAACATCTGTATAATGTGTGTTTTAGTACTGATTGAAGCCGCTATAAGGCGCTGCAATCGGTAGAATATATCTGTAATGCTTCTTATGTCGATAGTTATAGGTATTGTTCGTCCCTTTTCTTTATAATTCTTATGTTTATGATACATGGATTTTATTGTGGTGATAGCGATGGTGGTGAAGATGGTGGTGGTGGTGGTGGTGGTGGTGAAGATGGTGGTGGTGGTGGTGGTGCTGGTGGTGGTGGTGGTGGTGGTGGTGGTGGGCCAGGTTAAATTTGTATGGTCTTAGAACGAATGTAAGCAGCGTTTCAAGTGTTACCGTTATAAGATACAGAACTAATTAAGAGAATCGTTAAATGAAGTTGACATGCATAGCATACTGGAGCAGTGTACAAAGACGGATACAATAACTATTTGATTAACAAGGTTACAACGTCTTCTAATGTTAGTTTACAAAAAGAGTTGGAGGGAGGGGAAAAAGAAGCCTGTATAATGTTAAATAACGTTGAAGAAATGTCTGTAAAGAGCTTTGTGGTTAAGTTAGGTCAGTCTTAGAAACACTGTAAGTAATTCTCTAGACGAGAACATCATACATTTACAAAAGGATGGAATTTGATCATGAAAGCATAACTCATCGCTAAAAAAGGCTCCATATACCCCTTAAAAACATTAAAACATACTAGAGACGTGAAAACAGAAAAATCACGACGAAGCTTCCAAAATTCATGAAAACCTCCACAAAACCGCAAAAATGACTGAAATACCCAGAAAACTCCTAAAACAACATTAACATACTGTGCAGTGTTTAGAAAATACTTAGGATTCACATGTCAGAGGATGCAATCAATACCTTCAAATTCAACATCATCGGTTAGGACATCTTTTAAAGCTCTATAAGGAGGGGGGGGGGACTAGAGAAAACAATAATGTTGGATAAAGCCGTAAAATAATACTTTAAAAGAAACAGGTTAGATCATGTTAGGCGGGGGTGAGTGTTACAAAAAACTACTAGGCGTGTTCGAGATGTGACCTTCATAACATGTAGAACTAAGCGAAAGGTTCATACAGCTGAATAAAATTTGTGAGAGGGTAAAATAGGTCTAATGAGTAATTCAACATCAAAGGTTAGAACATCTTCTAGTAGAAGTTTAAAGCTCTATAAGGAGAGAGGATAGGAAAAACAAGGTTGAATGAGGGCTGTAAATATTAATCCAGAGGAAATGTAGTGTTAGCTCAGGTTAGATATGGAGAAAATGTCAAACATACTATACCATAGTCGCAGAATATGGTGGTTATGCAGGATAAGGCTGCGTTGGTAACGGTGATGGTTGGTTATGTTAGGTGCGTCTAAATAATCCTCGAAATTGCCTGAAAAGTTCTTAAATATGTTGCAAAAAGTATCAGGAATATACTAAAAGTGACTAAAAGATCTATCAGAGGGACCAAAATAGCATTGACATTGGAGTGAAACGTTTCCAAAAATGGACCTACAAGTGGTGTAAAAGCCCTCTCAATATCCCGAAAAGTGTCTTAAAACATTTAAAATAGCAATAGAATGCTCCGAAAAGATTTAAAAAATCCTGAAAACATGCATGCCGGTGAGTCTGAATATCTTCTAAATCCTAAATTTGTTGGAAATCCTCTACAAGCAATGAATAAATACCCTGAGGTTATACCCACAAAGAGGGAAATCAGAACGCCTTATGGCAGGATGGAATAGACAAGCAGAGGAGGAGGATATAGGATAGGTAAGAGGATAGAATGAATATCTAGAAACGGATCATGGTGATGAAATAGAATAAATAACAATAAAAGGAGGATCTAGGCTAGCTACCTTAGGTTAGGCTAAGTTAGGTTAGGTTAAAATATGAAAGACCTAAGTAAAAAGAGTAGAAGTAAGGGCTTAGAAATTAGGTTAGACGAGTAGAAGTATGGAGCTTAGTCTGGGTTAGGTTAGGATAGGTTAGACGAATAGAAGTATGGAGCTTAGCTTAGGTTAAGTTAGGTTAGGTTAGCTTGGTCAGACTACGAGATAGCGCAGTTGTTGTTGTTGGTGATGATGATGATGATACGACTGTTGCTGGGTTAGGTTAGTAGTGAAATGTAATCGAAATAATAAGTACAAGAAATGCAATAAATGAATGGATAGGTTGGACTGCGCCTCAACTACTGTAGAACAAAAGCAAGTAATGAAGAAAACTTGGTGAAATGTGCTTAAATCGACTAAAATATCTCTAGCAGTGTCAAAAATACCTGCTTCACTGTCTTAAAACGTCTTTAAACTCGTGAAAAATGCTTCTCACAAGCCTGAGATACCCTGAAAACCGTGAAATTCCTGCGAAGGATCTGAAATGTTTTAATTAGTGTTCAAAAAAAACCCATTAAAAGCGTTTAACGCCTATAAAAGTGTATCAAGTATCCTGAAGACTATGCAAAATGTCAGTGTAAAAGTTTAAAATAGTCGCATAGTGCTTAAAATGTCTCTAAAATATCTGAAACGATATTTAAACTAGCAGATAGATACGTCCAACAACACTTGAAATACCATGAAACCTCTGGAAAATCGATCAAATAATCTATATAACCCTCAAAATTGCCTGAAAAGCTCTTAATGGTGGTGGTGGTGCTGGTGGTGGTGGCGTTGGTGTTGGTGGTGGTGGTGGTAGTGGTGGCCGTTATAGTGGCGCTGGTGAGGGTGGTGGTGATGTTGTTGTTGGTGGTGGTGATGGTGTTGGTGTTGGTGGTGGTTGTGGTGTTCGTGCAGGCTATGGTGGCGCTGGTGTTGGAGGTGTTGACGGTGGTGGTGATGGTGGTGGTGGTGGTGGTGGCGGTGGTGGTGGTGGTTGCGGTGGTGGTGGTGGTGCAGAATAGGTGGCGTTGGTTGGTGTGGTGATGATGGTGATGTAGGTTATGGTGGCGCTGGTGATGATGAGGGTGATGCTGGAGATGTTTCTGGTCGTGCAGGTTATAGTGACGCTGGTGATGATGGTGTTGACGGTGGTGGTGATGGTGGTGGTGGTGGTGGTGGTTGCGGTGGTGGTGTTGCAGAATAGGTGGCGTTGGTTGGTGTGGTGATGGTGATGTAGGTTATGGTGGCGCTAGTGATGATGGAGGTGATGCTGGAGATGTTTCTGGTCGTGCAGGTTATAGTGCCGCTGGTGATGATGGTTGTTGGTTGGGTTAGGTTAGGTTAGGTTAGGATAGTCTTAGAAGGAATGTAGGCAACGTTTGACGTGTTACCATTAGAACATACAGAACTATGCAAAAGAATCGTTAAATGAGGTTAACATATATAGCATACTGAGGCAGTGTACAAAGACGGGGGTAATAGCTAGTTGAGCAACAAGGTTACGTCTTCTAATGATAGTTTAAGAAAGAGTGGGAGGAGGGAGAAGAAACACGAATAATGTCAAAATATAATGAAAGTAAATAAAATAACTATCATATTGGCTAGAGAAACGTCCAAATCGTCTAAGACGTTCTGGAAAGTGGTCTAAAACACTCAGAATGCCTGAAAAGCGACTGAAATGTGCACACAAGGTTCAAGATAGCTATAAAATACCTTGAAAGTCTCGATGATGGAATACAAATGTCTAATAATTCTCAAAATTGCCTAAAAGGTGTGTAAATCAGTCGTAAAAGCAGCCTGATAAACCTAAAAGCAGCTAAAATATCTGCCAAAGCGATCTAAAACAGCATCAAAATAGCATGTAACCACTGGAAAATGTAACAAATAACCTATATAATTCTCAAAATTGCCTGAGAGGTTCTTAAATAATCGTGTCGCAGTGGCTGAATACTTTCTAAACCTTAAAATCGCTGGAAATCTTCTACATACAACAGATAAACGCCCAAGGTTATCTCTGCAAAGAGGAAGATCAAGAGACATTATGACAGGATAGAATAGATAAGTAGGGGAGGATGGATTAGGTTATACTGGTGATGGTTATGGTGGTGATGGTTATGGTGGTGATGGTAGCGATGGTGATGATGGCAAGAATGGCGGTGATTACAACGAAGGCGGTGGTGGTGGTGGTGGGGGTGGGGGTGGTGGTGGTACGATGGTTGTGGTCGTGTAGGTTATGGCGGTGCTGGTGTTGGAGGTGGTTGGTTAGGTTAGGTTAGGATAGTCTTAGAAGGAAAGAAAGCAGCGTTTGACCTTTTACCATTAGAACATACAGAGCTATACAAAAGAATGGCTAAATGAGGTTAAGATGCACAGCATACTGGAACAGTGTACAAAGACGTTGACAATAGCTAGTTGAATAACAAGGTTGAAACGTCTTCTAATGTTAGTTTAAGAAAGAGTGGGTGGAGGGGGAAGAAACATGAATAATGTCAAATAACGATGAAGAAATATATCTAAAGAGGCTTGTGGTTAAGTTAGGTTAGTCTTAGAAAGACCGTAAGCAATGCTCTAGACTGAACATCATACATTTACAAAAGGATGAAATTCGTTCGTGAAAGCATAACGAATCGCTAAAGGGGGTCTACATGCTCATTAAAAGTATCAAACATGTTAAAGACGTGAGAACACCGAAAAATCAGGACAAACCTTCAAAACTTCGTAAAAAGCCCTAGAATGTCGCAAAAGTGGCTAAAATACCTACCAAACTCCTAAATAGTATTAACATACCGTGAAATGATTAGAAATTGCTCAGGGTTCGCACGTCAGGGGTCTAATAGCTTCAAAGTGTCTAAAGTTGTTGAAAAACATCTGCAAAAGAAAGTGAAATATCTAAGCCTGAAACAGCATGGTGTAAAGGTCAGAATAGGTTGTAGAAGAATAGAACGCTGAAGTAAACTAGGAATGAAATAGGTTAAGTTAGGTTAAAACATCTTAATAAATGGGAAGGTTTATGCTCACTTAAGTTAAGTAACGTTAGGGTAAGTTACGCGAGTAGAAGTATGAGGTTTAGGTTATGTTAAATTATGAAAGACGAGAGTAAAACGAGTGGGAGCTAGGTTAGTTTAGACGAGTAGAAGTATGGAGCTTAGCTTAGGTTAAGTTAGGTTAGACGAGTAGGAGTATGGGGGTTAGGTTAGACGGGTAGGAGTATGAGGGTTAGGTTAGACGGGTAGAAGTATGGGGCTTAGGTTATGTTAAATTATGAAAGACGAGAGTAAAAAGAGTGGGAGCTAGGTTAGGTTAGGCTAGGTTAGGTTCCGTTAGGTTAGGTTAGGTTAGGTTAGACTAGTGAGGCAGTGTGGGGTGAGGTGTCATGTTGCGGTAATATATTCAATCAAGTTAGAAAGCTCTTGCGTTAGGTGGTACACATCGATATAGTGAACGACATACTGAACTATCATGATCGCTCATAAACATACATACATTGCAATAGGCCTTAAAAGTTATCCCTAGAGATTGCTTCAAACACATACAACGTCCTGCTTCTCCTACCACCTACCTAGTAATCCTTAGATCACGCATGGCGGCCATCTTGCCCATAAAAATCTGCGCCAGAATTCCCTCAACTACCCTACTTACGTGGCATTTCTATTTCAAACATGCACGAAATTGTATGACTTATTTGTAGAAGGGTGAGTAGAGAGAGATGTGAATGTGTTACCTAAGAGTGAGTAGAGAAAACAGCATGAATATAATAGCACTTCTGTTTCAAACATACAGAACATGAACATAAGTGTTGAGGCTTAATACAGAATATGGTTTCACTTATTTTAAAAGTGGGAATAAAAGTGTTTTTCGGTGCAAAATCACTCTTTTTGTGGATAATTGTTTACAGAAGAGTGAGTAGAGAAAGAGCTATGAATGTGTTACCTAAAAGTGAAAGGAGAAAACAGCGTGAATGTAATAGCACTTCTGTTTCAAACATACAGAACATGGTATGACTTATTTTAAAAGTGGGGATAAAAGTGTTTTTGGTGCAAAATCACGTTTTTTATGGAAAATTGTTTATAAAAGACTGAGTAGAGAAAGAGATGTGAATGTGTTACCTAAAAGTGAGTAGAGAAACCGCTGTGCATGTAATATGCAACATCTCTATTTCAAACATACAGAAAATTGCATGACTTATTTGTAGAAGAGTGAGTAGAGAAAGAAATGTGAATGTATCACCCAATAGAGAGAGGAGAAAACAGTGTGAATGTAATAGCACTTCTGTGTCAAACATACAGAACATGGTTTGACTTACTTAAAAGTGGGGATAAAAGTGTTTTTGGTGCAAAATCACGCTTTTTATGGAAAATTGTTTACAGAAGAGTAAGTAGAGAAAAAGATGTGAATGTGTTACCTAAAAGTGAGAGAAGAAAACAGTGTGAATGTAATAGCACTTATGTTTCTTATGTTTCAAACATATAGAATACGGTATGACTTATTTTAATAGTGGGGATAAAATGTTTTTGGTGCAAAATCATGCTTTTATGGAAAATTGTTTATAGAAGACTGAGTAGAGAAAGAGACGTGAATGTGTTACCTAAAAGTGAGTAGAGAAATCGCTGTGAATGTAATATGCGTTATCGTTATCGTTATCATCATCATCATCATTATTATTATTATTATTATTATTATTATTATTATTATTATTATTATTATTATTATTATTATTATTATTATTATTATTATTATTATTATTATTATTATTATTATTATTATTATTATTATTATTATTATTATTATTATTATTATTATTATTATTATTATTATTATTATTATTATTATTATTATTATTATTATTATTATTATTATTATTATTATTATTATTATTATTATTATTATTATTATTATTATTATTATTATTATTATTATTATTATTATTATTATTATTATTATTATTATTATTATTATTATTATTATTATTATTATTATTATTATTATTATTATTATTATTATTATTATTATTATTATTATTATTATTATTATTATTATTATTATTATTATTATTATTATTATTATTATTATTATTATTATTATTATTATTATTATTATTATTATTATTATTATTATTATTATTATTATTATTATTATTATTATTATTATTATTATTATTATTATTATTATTATTATTATTATTATTATTATTATTATTATTATTATTATTATTATTATTATTATTATTATTATTATTATTATTATTATTATTATTATTATTATTATTAGTATTAGTATTAGTATTAGTATTAGTATTAGTATTAGTATTAGTATTAGTATTAGTATTAGTATTAGTATTAGTATTAGTATTAGTATTAGTATTAGTATTAGTATTAGTATTAGTATTAGTATTAGTATTAGTATTAGTATTAGTATTATTATTATTATTATTATTATTATTATTATTATTATTATTATTATTATTATTATTATTATTATTATTATTATTATTATTATTATTATTATTATTATTATTATTATTATTATTATTATTATTATTATTATTATTTCTATTCTTACTCTTATTACTATTCTTACTATTGTTACTGTTACTATTGTTACTATTACTACTACTATTATTACTATTATTATTATTATTTTTATTATTATTATTGTTATTAGTATTATTATTATTATTGTTATTAGTATTATTATTATTATTATTATTATTATTATAATTATTATTATTATTATTATTATTATTATTATTATTATTATTATTATTATTATTATTATTATTATTATTATTATTATTATTATTATTATTATTATTATTATTATTATTATTATTATTATTATTATTATTATTATTATTATTATTATTATTATTATTATTATTATTATTATTATTATTATTATTATTATTATTATTATTATTATTATTATTATTATTATTATTATTATTATTATTATTATTATTATTATTATTATTATTATTATTATTATTATTATTATTATTATTATTATTATTATTATTATTATTATTATTATTATTATTATTATTATTATAATTATTATTATTATTATTATTATTATTATTATTATTATTATTATTATTATTATTATTATTATTATTATTATTATTATTATTATTATTATTATTATTATTATTATTATTATTATTATTATTATTATTATTATTATTATTATTATTATTATTATTATTATTATTATTATTATTATTATTATTATTATTATTATTATTATTATTATTATTATTATTATTATTATTATTATTATTATTATTATTATTATTATTATTATTATTATCATTATTATTAAATGATACTTTCAGGTAATATGGACAGACGTATTATTCCTTCTCCACCTGGACGTGGAAGAAAGAAATCCCGGCATCCAAACAACTTGGAAAGACAAAGAGAGAAATATAAGCTAAACGTTTATGTCTGTAATTTGAAGATAACCCTTTTACTTTCTCTACTACGTAAAGTAGAGCAACTATTGTATTCCAACCAAAAATACGATGTCGAGATTTCACCGGAAATATATGTTTTGAGGCCCCCTGAATTAAAAAAAGATAAGTTTTAGAAAAAAAGTCCATGTGTATGTTTGTGTGTCTGTCACTCAGTGGACAGTGTGACTCAAAAACGAAAAGTCAGTTAATAACCAAAGTTGCTACTTAGGTTTAATGTCTTTCAAGGATGCGACACCAAGAATTTGAAGAAAATTCTTCCACCTAAACTACCTTTACATAGAAAATTTTTCGAAAATTTTGATTTTCCCTAAAAATGGCTCTCACGATTTTGATTAAAATGCCATATGCTTGAGATCTTTTTATGGCAAATGAAATGTATGAATTGAATTTTCTGGCTATAGCCCATTTATTTGTTCTGGATGACTTTTTCATAACTGGTAAAACGTAAGGGATAGCCCAAATCTTACTGTATAAAAATGTACATATTACTAAAACAGACAATTTATCTCCAAATACATTTTCTTGTAGAGTGAAGCATTTCGGAGATATTCCTTGTTATTTGTGTAAGTTTTGGAGAATTTACACTTTTGTCAAATGGAACATCGTTATGCGCTTCTTTATATGTTAACCGCGCAAAGAGAACAGAATCCCAAAGCTTTAAAAGATTTGACTGTGGCTCAAAGGCTACTGTATTCTAATATTCACTTTGTATTACAAAGAAATTAGTAATTAGATAATTTGAACAATTATTTATCTCAACCAATATGAAGATTTAGGAATAAGTGTTTGTAACAATGGTTGGTACAAGGGTAGAGAAAGTCATGTGAGAGCAACACATCAGAATTTTCTGGTAGTATTTAACGCCCACTTTTGCTACATAAGGCACCGCAGGCGGTGACACTAATGGTACATTGAATGAAGATGGAGCACCAGATGCCGGGGGAAACCGGAGAACCCTGAGTAAACCCGCCCCAGCACCGCCTTGCCCACCATGAATCCCACATGCGGTTCCCTGGGATCGAACCCGGGCTGCTTTCATGAGAAGCGAATGGTCTAACCATCTGGCTATGGCACGACCACTAAAGATAACCTAAACAGGTTACTAAGTTTCACTAAACCTATGTGACTCACCCGAGGAAGTGGATAGTTTTCATATTATACATAGTTTTATTTCCCGCTAAGATAAGTCACTGGCCTTTCCCGTATACCGACAAAGTCTGCATAGAGGAAAACCACACCAAGCATTTCACTGTCGGCTTCTTGTTATGAAAGATGTTTGTGAGTGTCACGAGAAACTCTTTGCATGCCAAAGTGGGGAAGAGCAAGACACCTTCATATTGAAACATATTTCAAACACAGCACCGAATAGGAAGCGATATGAAGTCGGTGTTAGACCAAGGAGTTTATGCTGCAAGTATAAAGTGTATACGTAATACACAGAATGGTGACTCCAGTTTGCGAAAGTGTATTCTTAATGTTAAGAGAGACAGGATGGCAAGGCTAAAGTTCCACAACACTGGTAAGTTGCCTAAAGAATCCGGTGGTGACCGAAAGTGCGTTGTTTTTGGATCTCAGACAGAAGCTGTGCACAAATTCATTCAATCATTAAAATGTACAGAAAGCCACAATTGCACATCTCAACCAAATGGACGTTGAGATTCTAAGGCTTTCACGGCTGGTATCAATACTAGAAATAATATATTCACCGTCACTGATGATGTCTGCCGCAGTCGCAGACGAAACATCTGGGAACAAGAAGAAGCCCAGTAGATATGCCACGCCCCATAAGCCTGGAATATATTGTTTCTAGTATCAAATGGACGTTGTTATTTACCAAATGAGCTCAAAATAAAAAACTATGGCACACGTTCAATGTCAAAGTTGAAGTACACCTTAAAGTTAGAGAACAACATTCGATTTGGAAGTCCTATGATAGATGTATGCTCAAAATATTTGGAGTATAAGGAACGAATAAGTAATGAAGTGGATTCAAAACGAAAGAGCCAATTTATTTTTTATAGTTTTCTGAAACACCCTCAGTCAAATGTATTTACGTATAACTGGGACTGCTAAAACAAGACTTTTGTACTACCTGAAGAACCCGACCAAGCAGCTTATTATTCTCGGCAGCTGTATATAACTTTACTGTAGTTCAGGGATGTTCCCATGCGAAGCTTAATCTTGAAATGGTTGGAACACATACCTGGACTGAAAACTAATACACGAAGGGTCTAATGCAATAGCATCAACAGTGTATCACACGTTACACTGTGCTAATATTACCGAAAACAAAAATATGATTCACCTTATATCTGACGGTGCTGGCGGACAAAACAATGGTAGGTATGTTGATAAAATGGTTGTCAATAGCTCCACCGAATGTACAGATGATTGAAATGCCAGGTCATAGTTTTCTTCCAACAGAGTTTTTGGCAACATAAAATCACAGCTAGAGAAGATGCCTACATCATAAATCCAGAGGAATACAATTACGTTTTCTCCTCATTTGGAAAGGCTTTTAATTTAGGAGCAGATTTTCCGGCGTATGACTGGTTACCAATGTGAAAAACGTGTTCAAATCGCCAGCACAGTGGCATCTTAAATTCAACTTGGCAAAGAGAATTTCCATCAGATGCTGGCGTGGTAATGCATTAGTAACTGGTCAGTAGTTTTAAAGAACTGATTCCTTATCCGTGTGTAAAGTGCATCTAAAGTGGGGGAAAAAAACATAACAATGTTAAATCCAAAAAAGAGTAATTCCAGGAGGGAGTGTTAAACTTAAAGAAGAAAAGCTGCATGACGTTGATAAGCTTTTAATTCAACACTTTGCAAATGACTTGAAGCAAATCGCGACCCTGATGCTCTACAAGAATATACTAGAGTCAAGACGAGGAGCCCCCATCAGCTGAAGAATTGTTCTGTGAACATTATGAAGAAAGTGAAGATTTACACGTCTGAAAACATTGCTTTCAATATCTGTTGCTATCAAAGTGACTTATTTCCATACTTGAAATGGATATATTCATGGTTTATATAAATATATGAATTCAAAACTGCATTTCAATTGAAAATTGTACACATAAGCAACACAACAATGACAAAGT
The DNA here is from genome assembly GCA_030765045.1 of Tenodera sinensis. Taxonomy (NCBI): domain Eukaryota; kingdom Metazoa; phylum Arthropoda; class Insecta; order Mantodea; family Mantidae; genus Tenodera; species Tenodera sinensis. The sequence continues at coordinate 58,632,906 of CM060974.1, read as the reverse complement.
ATACATCTGTATATCAATTTGCACCAAATAAAACGTTTTACGGGTATTGTCAAAATTACCTGGAATAGAAAACTAGACCCCTCGAATAAGCAAACGCTTATAGCAAAGCAAAATTTTATTTATATCAAAATACATCCTTCTATAATACGTAAACGTTAGGTATATTTTACAGTCCGAACTATACGCGTGCTGGTATGTTTTATATTTTTATGAGAATGAAGAGAACAAATGAATGTATAAGAAACGATGTATCCACGACGGCAGTGTAAAAAGCTTAGCCTCCCATGACATAAGCTACAGAATGAGAGAGCTGAACGACAGATGGAATGGCCTCTACCAGACAGTGTCACCGGCCGCCGATATTGAACAAGTATTTTCAGTCCTACGGAAAAGAAATTGTAAGATTGCTGCGAATTGATTCGTCCACGTATTCTTGTTGGTGTGAATTTGTTGTAATGAGTCGTGCAGTGAGGTCCTGGTCGCTGAAGATAATGCCTACCCTAGACATAGTACTCAGATCCACGCATGCGCTGAAGAATCGCAACAACCCTCCTAAGTAAGGAACAGGTACATCATTTAATAAAGTATTCAGGTCGTTCTATGACAAATGTCTGGAGGTGAAAAGCGCTCCTAAGAAACCGAACGATGATCCATCTTTGTCTCAACCATTCCGAACATTCCCCTATGAAAGACTGCTAACGCACTCATTACAAAGATAAAGAACAGTGATTCATGTATGTCACCATTTTCTAAACTATTATGAACGTTCCATTATGAATGTCTGATAATGAACTCTCTACAAAGAAAGGAACAGTGATTCATGTACGTCACCATTTTCTAAACTATTATGAACGTTCCATTATGAATGTCTGATAATGAACTCTCTACAAAGAAAGGAACAGTGATTCATGTACGTCACCATTTTCTAAACTATTATGAACGTTCCATTATGAATGTCTGATAATGAACTCTCTACAAAGAAAGGAACAGTGATTCATGTATGTCCCCATTTTCTAAACTATTATGAACGTTTCATTATGAATGTCTGATAATGAACTCTCTACAAAGAAAGGAACAGTGATTCATGTATGTCCCCATTTTCTAAACTATTATGAACGTTCCATTATGAATGTCTGATAATGAACTCTCTACAAAGAAAGGAACAGTGATTCATGTACGTCACCATTTTCTAAACTATTATGAACGTTCCATTATGAATGTCTGATAATGAACTCTCTACAAAGAAAGGAACAGTGATTCATGTATGTCCCCATTTTCTAAACTATTATGAACGTTCCATTATGAATGTCTAATAATGGACTCTGTATAAAGAAAGGAACAGTGATTCATGTATGTCCCCATTTTCTAAACTATTATGAACGTTCCATTATGAATGTCTGATAATGAACTCTCTACAAAGAAAGGAACAGTGATTCATGTATGTCCCCATTTTCTAAACTATTATGAACGTTCCATTATGAATGTCTAATAATGGACTCTGTATAAAGAAAGGAACAGTGATTCATGTATGTCCCCATTTTCTAAACTATTATGAACGTTCCATTATGAATGTCTGATAATGAACTCTCTACAAAGAAAGGAACAGTGATTCATGTATGTCCCCATTTTCTAAACTATTATGAACGTTCCATTATGAATGTCTGATAATGAACTCTCTACAAAGAAAGGAACAGTGATTCATGTATGTCCCCATTTTCAATACTATCCGGGTTTTCTGTGATGAATGTCTCCCAGTGCACGCCTCCAAAGAAAGAAAACGCAATACGAGTATGTCACCATTTCTTCCTATTTTGAACATTGCGTAAATGAATGCAAACCCCACAAAAAATTATTGATCGAGCTTCATCTACATAATTTTCTGCAATGTTTTGTGAATTCCGTTATGAATATCTGTGAGTGGAGACTCTCCATAGACAGGAACCAATGATGTATGTCACAATGTTGCCATGTTAGACATTCTGTGGTGGATGTACACGCACACACACACACACACACACACACATACACACATTCACTCACACACCCATTCACTCACACACACATACACACACATGCACGCACACACACATACACGCATATACACATACACGCACACACACATACACGCACACACACATACACGCACACACATACACACATTCACTCACACACATACACACATATACACATACACGCACACACACATACACGCACACACACATACACTCACACACACATACACGCATTCACTCACACACCCATTCACTCACACACACACATACACACACATGCACGCACACACACATACACGCATATACACATACACGCACACACACATACACGCACACACACATACACGCACACACACATACACACATTCACTCACACACACATACACACATACACGCACACACATACACGCATATACACATACACGCACACACATACACACACATGCACGCACACACACATACACGCATATACACATACACGCACACACATACACGCACACACATACACACATTCACTCACACACATACACGCACATGCACGCACACACACATACACGCATATACACATACACGCACACACATACAGACACATGCACGCACACACATACACACATTCACTCACACACACTCACACTCACACACACTCACACACACATACACACACATACACGCACACGCACACACATACACGCACACACATACACACATACACACATACACACATACACGCACACACATACACACATTCACTCACACACATACACGCACACACATACACGCATTCACTCACACACACTCACACTCACACACACATACACACATACACACATTCACTCACACACATACACGCATTCACTCACACACACATACACACACATGCACGCACACACACATACACGCACACACATACACACATACACGCACACACATACACACATTCACTCACACACATACACGCACACACATACACGCATTCACTCACACACACTCACACTCACACACACATACACACATACACACACATACACACATTCACTCACACACATACACGCATTCACTCACACACACATACACACACATGCACGCACACACACATACACGCACACACATACACACATTCACTCACACACATACACACATTCACTCACACACACTCACACTCACACACACATACACACACATACACACATACACAAACATTCACTCACACACATACACACATACACACATTCACTCACACACACTCACACACACACTCACACTCACACACACTCACACACACACTCACACTCACACACACACACTCACACACACACACTCATTCACCGGACAAAAGAATTAGTCACCCTTACAGAAACTGCATATTCTCAGTTTCCATGTAGACGGTAGTATAGGGTGGAGGAAGTTTCTTCAAAATCTTCGTATCGCATTCTTCAAAGGCATTAAACTTAAATAGCAACTTTAGTTTTTAACCGACTTTTCGTTTTTGAGGTGTGCTGTCGACAGACTGACACACACACACACACACACACACACACACACACACACACACACACACACACACACACACACACACACACACACCACACCAAACACCACGCCACACACACATACACACAGGAAACGTTTTCTGAAGATCTGATGTGTTGCACTCATATGACTTTCTCTACTCTTGTACTAACCATTGTAATTCCTATATCTTCTTCGTCTTAGTTAAGATAAACATTTGTACAAATTATCTTATTGCTTATTTCCTTTTAGGTCCAAGGGGAATATTGGAATATAGTAGGCTTTGTGCTATAGTCAAATCTTTTAAAGCTTTGGGATTCTGTTCTCTTTTCACACTTAACATATACAAAATGAACAACGATGTTCCATTTCACAAACGTTTTAAGTTTTCACAAAGTCACACACATTACAATGAATATCTCCGAAATGGTTCAACCCACAAGAAAATTTATTGGGACATAAATTGTGTATTTTACCAAGATCTACAGTTTTTTGGATAGTATGATTTGGTCTATCTCTAACGCTTTACCAGTTATGCAAGAGTCGTCCAGAGTAAATGCGACTACAGGGGCTATAGCCAGAAAATTCAAAATGTACATTTCATTTGTCAGAAAAATATCTCAAACATATTTTAAACAAAATCGTTAGAGCCATTTTCAAAAAATCAAAATTTTCGAAAAATGTTCTATCTAAAGGGTAGTTTAGGGTGGTCTATTTGCATCAAAATCTTCGTGTCGCATCCTTGAAAGACATTAAACTTAAATACCAACTTTGGTTTTTAACCTACTTTTCGTTTTTGAGTTATGCTGTCCACAGACTGACAGACGCACAAAGACACACACGGATCTTTTTCCAAAAATATTTTTTTTTATTCAGAGGGTCTCAAAACGTATATTTCCGGTGAAATCTCGACATCGAATTTTTGGGTGGAATACAATACTTTCCTTACCAGTAGAGAAAGTAAAAATGCCTTATTTTGGATTCGGGGGGAGGGGGGGCCTCAAAACATATATGTATGTATGTATGTATGTATGTATGTATGTATGTATGTATGTATGTATGTATGTATGTATGTATGTATGTATGTATGTATGTATGTATGTATGTATGTATGTATGTATGTATGTATGTATGTATGTATGTATGTATGTATGTATGTATGTATGTATGTATGTATGTATGTATGTATGTATGTATGTATGTATGTATGTATGTATGTATGTATGTATGTATGTATGTATGTATGTATGTATGTATGTATGTATGTATGTATGTATGTATGTATGTATGTATGTATGTATGTATGTATGTATGTATGTATGTATGTATGTATGTATGTATGTATGTATGTATGTATGTATGTATGTATGTATGTATGTATGTATGTATGTATGTATGTATGTATGTATGTATGTATGTATGTATGTATGTATGTATGTATGTATGTATGTATGTATGTATGTATGTATGTATGTATGTATGTATGTATGTATGTATGTATGTATGTATGTATGTATGTATGTATGTATGTATGTATGTATGTATGTATGTATGTATGTATGTATGTATGTATGTATGTATGTATGTATGTATGTATGTATGTATGTATGTATGTATGTATGTATGTATGTATGTATGTATGTATGTATGTATGTATGTATGTATGTATGTATGTATGTATGTATGTATGTATGTATGTATGTATGTATGTATGTATGTATGTATGTATGTATGTATGTATGTATGTATGTATGTATGTATGTATGTATGTATGTATGTATGTATGTATGTATGTATGTATGTATGTATGTATGTATGTATGTATGTATGTATGTATGTATGTATGTATGTATGTATGTATGTATGTATGTATGTATGTATGTATGTATGTATGTATGTATGTATGTATGTATGTATGTATGTATGTATGTATGTATGTATGTATGTATGTATGTATGTATGTATGTATGTATGTATGTATGTATGTATGTATGTATGTATGTATGTATGTATGTATGTATGTATGTATGTATGTATGTATGTATGTATGTATGTATGTATGTATGTATGTATGTATGTATGTATGTATGTATGTATGTATGTATGTATGTATGTATGTATGTATGTATGTATGTATGTATGTATGTATGTATGTATGTATGTATGTATGTATGTATGTATGTATGTATGTATGTATGTATGTATGTATGTATGTATGTATGTATGTATGTATGTATGTATGTATGTATGTATGTATGTATGTATGTATGTATGTATGTATGTATGTATGTATGTATGTATGTATGTATGTATGTATGTATGTATGTATGTATGTATGTATGTATGTATGTATGTATGTATGTATGTATGTATGTATGTATGTATGTATGTATGTATGTATGTATGTATGTATGTATGTATGTATGTATGTATGTATGTATGTATGTATGTATGTATGTATGTATGTATGTATGTATGTATGTATGTATGTATGTATGTATGTATGTATGTATGTATGTATGTATGTATGTATGTATGTATGTATGTATGTATGTATGTATGTATGTATGTATGTATGTATGTATGTATGTATGTATGTATGTATGTATGTATGTATGTATGTATGTATGTATGTATGTATGTATGTATGTATGTATGTATGTATGTATGTATGTATGTATGTATGTATGTATGTATGTATGTATGTATGTATGTATGTATGTATGTATGTATGTATGTATGTATGTATGTATGTATGTATGTATGTATGTATGTATGTATGTATGTATGTATGTATGTATGTATGTATGTATGTATGTATGTATGTATGTATGTATGTATGTATGTATGTATGTATGTATGTATGTATGTATGTATGTATGTATGTATGTATGTATGTATGTATGTATGTATGTATGTATGTATGTATGTATGTATGTATGTATGTATGTATGTATGTATGTATGTATGTATGTATGTATGTATGTATGTATGTATGTATGTATGTATGTATGTATGTATGTATGTATGTATGTATGTATGTATGTATGTATGTATGTATGTATGTATGTATGTATGTATGTATGTATGTATGTATGTATGTATGTATGTATGTATGTATGTATGTATGTATGTATGTATGTATGTATGTATGTATGTATGTATGTATGTATGTATGTATGTATGTATGTATGTATGTATGTATGTATGTATGTATGTATGTATGTATGTATGTATGTATGTATGTATGTATGTATGTATGTATGTATGTATGTATGTATGTATGTATGTATGTATGTATGTATGTATGTATGTATGTATGTATGTATGTATGTATGTATGTATGTATGTATGTATGTATGTATGTATGTATGTATGTATGTATGTATGTATGTATGTATGTATGTATGTATGTATGTATGTATGTATGTATGTATGTATGTATGTATGTATGTATGTATGTATGTATGTATGTATGTATGTATGTATGTATGTATGTATGTATGTATGTATGTATGTATGTATGTATGTATGTATGTATGTATGTATGTATGTATGTATGTATGTATGTATGTATGTATGTATGTATGTATGTATGTATGTATGTATGTATGTATGTATGTATGTATGTATGTATGTATGTATGTATGTATGTATGTATGTATGTATGTATGTATGTATGTATGTATGTATGTATGTATGTATGTATGTATGTATGTATGTATGTATGTATGTATGTATGTATGTATGTATGTATGTATGTATGTATGTATGTATGTATGTATGTATGTATGTATGTATGTATGTATGTATGTATGTATGTATGTATGTATGTATGTATGTATGTATGTATGTATGTATGTATGTATGTATGTATGTATGTATGTATGTATGTATGTATGTATGTATGTATGTATGTATGTATGTATGTATGTATGTATGTATGTATGTATGTATGTATGTATGTATGTATGTATGTATGTATGTATGTATGTATGTATGTATGTATGTATGTATGTATGTATGTATGTATGTATGTATGTATGTATGTATGTATGTATGTATGTATGTATGTATGTATGTATGTATGTATGTATGTATGTATGTATGTATGTATGTATGTATGTATGTATGTATATATATATATATATATATATGTGTGATGTAATCTCAACAACGAATTGTTGGGTGGAATAGAATACTTCCTCTACTTTACTTAACGTAGTAGAGCAAGTAACAACATTGAGGATAACTCGATAGTGCTAAGAAGTAAGCAAAATCGCTAATAGCAGAAAAAATGCAAGCTGAATTTAAGTTACGATAAGCAAATATCGATTAGCACTTCAAGGGAACCATTATTTCGCATATTGTTGACCTAATAGCATGAGGGGCAAAACTTTTCAAAATGTTTAATTGGTTCAACCCTGGGCCGCTTCTTGAATTAGTGACTTTGCTGCCCTCTTGCACAAGTTGGTTGTTTCTGTCATATCACCCCTTCAGATGCGCTGACTTAACTTCAATCATTGATTCCAGCTGATTTAATAAAACGTCCAGTAAAACTAAATATTTGATACTTACACAAATCTCTTCCATTTCGAGCATCTGGGTTCTAGTCGCATTCAGTGCCGCCTCCACAGCTTCCTTTTCTTCACGATACTTCCCTAATGCTTGAGTGGATTTGCGTTTCTCTGCGCTTGCTTCTTCCAATTGGTTCTTGTAGTCTTCTAGCTGTCTGCCAAGAAACTGCGACTGGTTCTTGTACTTAGACAGTTCGGAGTTTAGAAGTTTGATCGTCTCGTCCTGATGACTGCTTACAGTCGGATGGTCTTGGGCCAATGTTGATGTCAGGGTCTTCACTTGCTGCTGGGATTCCTTCAACTGCGCCTCAAGCGACTCATACGCTTGCTTCTGATGCACCAGTTCTTCCACTGCGAGTTTACATCTGTTACCGACTATATGAGGTTGCAGCTGCACGAGAACCTGCAAGAACAGCCGCTGCAGTTGCGTGGAGTTGGCAAGCATGGCTTGGGAAGTGTCCAGATTTGGTTGGTGAAGTTGTAGATTCGTCATCTGGAATCAGAAAAGAGGGAAATACAGTAATCTGATGGTATCTTCTGTTACCCAGGCGTCTCGCCGGGGATCAGCTTTGTCAAACATGAACACAGGGGTACACACATGGTCCTTTGTGACCAGAACTCCAGTTTAAGGTCGGTCTTGTATATTGTGTTTATTTGGTGGGGAAAAAAAAAAAAAAAAATTACGTATAATAATAGCAATAATACTAAAAATTGACTCCATATTGTTTTTTCTTAGAGTATAAAAGGTGTAATGGAAATGATAAATTCGTATGCACGGGCGTTTATTACGGTTATGTTTAACAGGAAGAGGAAGAGAATTCCGGTACACAGTAATTATGCTTCTGGAAATCCCCAGGAGGAAGGGTTGAGAGTCGACAGATGTGTTGCTATATCGGTGGCCCAGCTCTTCTCCAGGGGTTTCCGTGTAGGCGCGAAATTGAAATTGCATTTTTATTAATGGACGCTCCTTAATTGCTATGTTCTCAGGTCACATTCTATATTGGTTATGAAAAAGCGCTTAATTTTGTTCAGAGGTCTCTTTATCAGTGTTGCAGTTCTTTTACGTGCAGTAAATCTACAATACGGGACCACCGGCTGTACTTCCCTTCCGAAGGAAGCCATGCTAAGGATTTTCCATCGCTCTCGGGCGGGTTTGAACCAAAGGCTAGTGTGTTATCCTTAGGCCATGGAGAATGACCCGCTCAGTGGAGATAAACATCTGCAGAAGTTATTGCTAACTGCAAGGGGAATATGGGAGAAAATGCAGTAGTTGGGTACCTGTCCTATTTTAGGGTTGTCCTAAACACACGCCTGCTAATAGATGTGTAGAAATAAGGCAATTTTAAATATGAATGATAAAGGATAAAAATCGTATAATGTAAAAATGTTTGATAAAGTTTAATAATGTACAAAATTATTATAAAATATGGAAATAGGACAGCTAACCGTTTTAGAATTACTTATTTATTTAATTTAGTGTAGTCTACAGATGATTGTATCAAATGAACAAAAAACGCGGATAATTTGTAAAACTAAGACACTTAATTGTAATTCAATGCGTCAGCACAAATTACAGTAAAATTTAGTAATCTAATCACTCCACGAGCACCAAAATGTAGACCAATCACTTCCCGATTTGAAATGTTGTATTACTGTCGTAAATAAGGAACGAAGGCTCATAATGTCTTTTTTTCCCTTGTCAAGCTCCTTAATTTGGTCTAGATTTTTCCAATCCGATTTTTGGCTCAAGCATTAGTCTCCTGTTTTGTTGCCTATCAATGCCAATTACGTCTATTCTTTCACAAAAATAAGATTAGAAAATGTGTTGTCAACGTAAATATCGCCATTTCGGAACCATCGCAAGATATACATTTCAAGTGAGTGAGTGAGTGGTGTTTAAGGGCCCGACGACAACTAGGTCAGGACCCAAAGTACAAAGATAAAAACAAGCAAACTTAACTATTCAAACCTCACACCTCAAAAGCTAAAAAAGGAAAGTTAAAATAGGTAGGAAATTAAAGTTAAAAGAGCTAAAAATAAAAGTTAAAATAGCTAAAATTTAAAACAGGTAAACGTAATTTGGTATAAACGTGAGTGTTAAGACAATGAAGAGGTAAAAAGGAGAAGGAAAACATCCTAAAATTCAAAAATCTCCAAAATAGAAAACACATTACACTTACCAAAACCTATATGGGCAACATATCGCAGTGCTGTATTTACAGCAACTGGGTCGTGGCCTAAAGCGGAGCGCAGCGTAAGACCCAGGTCAATGGACTGGCGCTCGCGAATGTAGCGCGGACATGTATCAGAGGGTGGAACGTCGCATGTCGCACAGACGGGCGCCGGATCACCACGCAAAAGGTGTGCAAGGGTGGCTCGGGTGTGACCTATCCTCAAGTGGATTAAGAGCATCTCTTCCCGTCTGGAATCCCTACAAGAGCTCTGCCAGTGTTGTACGGAGTCTCATTGTCCGCAATTGAGTGACAGTTAACCTTTCCCAAGAACCCTGCCAGACAGCAAATAGATGGCGACGGAAGTACTACTGCACGCGCACACACACACCACACACAGACACACACACACACACATACACACACACACACAGATACATTTCATATTTCATATTTACTTTCTCTGCTGGTAAGTAGAGGAAGTATTGTATTCCACCCAAAATTTCGATGTCGAGATTTCACCGGAAATATAAGTTTTGAGGCCCCCTGAATCCAAAAAAAGCAATTTTAGAAAGAGGTCCGTTTGTGTGTGTGTGTGTGTGTGCGTGCGCGCGCGCGTGTGTGTGTTTGTCAGCCTGTGGACAGCATAACTCAAAATCGAAAAGTCGGTTATAAACCAAAGTTGGTATTTGACTTTAATGTATTTCAAGGATACAACACGAAGATTTTGAAGAGAATAGTTCCACCCTAAACTACCCTTTACATGAAAAATTTTTCGAAAAATTTGATTTTCTTGAAAATTGCTCTAACGATTTTGATTAAAATTACATAGGTATGTTTGACATCATTTTATAGCAAACGAAATGTACATTTTCAATTTTCTGGCTATGGACCTTGTAGTCCAGTTTACTCTGGATGACTTTTGAATAATTCATAAACCCTAAGAGATAGACCAAATCTTACTATTCAAAAATGTAGATCCTGCAAAACGCACAATTTATGTCTGAATAAATTGTTTGTAGAGTGAGCCATTTCGGAGATATTCCTTGCTTCTTGTGTGAGTTTTAGAATACTAAAACGTTCGTCAAGTGGAAGGTCATTGTTCATTTTTTTATATCTTAGCTGTGCATTTGACTATAGCTCAAAGCCTACTGTATTCTCATAATCCCCTTGTACCTACTGGGAAATAAACAATAACATAATTTCTGCAAATGAACACGAAGAAGATACAGGAACAACAGTTTGTAGGAATGGTTATTACAAGAGTAGGGAAAGTCGTGTGAGTGTAAAACATCAGATTTCTCTAACAGGGCTTACCTTTAGCATTCAGGGGATTTTAAAACATGTATTTGTATTGAAATCTAGGTATCTAAGTTTCTGATGCTATAGAATACCTGGTTTACCTACGTTTGTGGTATAGAAGGTAAACTTGTATATTTCGATAAAACACAATTATATCTAAACGTTTTTTCCGAGGCACAAACTTTGTTATTCATTTGAATTTTCACACTTAAAATTCTTTCAACTTAGGTCTTTTTCTCGTGGTCATTAAAAGAGAATGGAATTTCAAAGCCATCACATAGCGATCTCTTATTACTTTACATGGAAATTTTTTCAAAAATATTGATTCACTAAACAATGAGTCAAAAGACGCTGAATAAGATTGCAGATGTTTACGATATTTTCATGACAAACGAAATATAGATGTTGAATTTGCTGGTAATAGTCTGCGAAGCGTTCTTCATTAGGAAGCAATTTTGTATATCAAATCTTGTATAACTGATATACCTACGTTAAGCGATAGAGGGAAATGTACTATACCAAAATAAGACTTGTTTCAAACACATTACATATTTCAAATAACTTTTATGAACCGTAAGCCATTTTCGACGTATCCGTTATTAATGGTTTAAATTGCTCAATAGGAAATTATTATCCGGCTTTGTGTAGTGCAAAACCTCCTTCCCCATAAGTCCATTGTTATTTAATGTCACCGGCCATGAAAATTTAACGCCGGCATAAAATCTTCAGCTGTTAAACAGTTGACTATCGCTATTCTCCTGTGTCTATTGCCAATTTCTTATAGCTAAATAGCTGTAAAAAATAAACTTTCCTGAAATGACTGTGTATAACGGGTTTTAAGAGACGAAACTCATATACATGTGAGAAATAAGAATTTCTTAAACATTTGACTCTCACTTTATCCGACATATACACACAAAGAAATGCTTTAATGAACGTTCGTCCGGATTAAGAATATTTATGACTGAAAATATGAAATTCTGAACTAATAATGCTAACTGTTTTAAATTTATACCACAGGCAAACATGTTACAGGCAAAGTTCATCCATTTTGATCTAAAACTTTATAAATCATGATCTTCTCCTCCTTCGTCTGATTATCCTGCCCGTATGGAGGATAATGCAAGCGAAATGAATGGAAAGGTGATGATGGAGCATATGAAGTGGAGCAAAAGAAATGAATGAATGGAAAGGTGACGATGGAGAGGTTAGTGGAATGAGTGGTGTGGGAAACGGAGAACCCGTGAGAAATCCTCACAGACGCTGCTTCGTCCACCATGAAAGCCACATGCGGGTCTCTGGGATCGAACCTGGGCCACCTAGGTGGCATGCAAATGATGTAAGCGCTCAGTTACGGCGCCGCCTTGATATTTTAATCCTAGGTACAAAATACATCTACTTTATTAAACTATGTTATGTTTCTCCCTCTCTCCTTTAATTTTGGATACAACATTCTTTAAACTTACAAATCTGCTTTTCGCCTAAAAACCGAATTTCAAAAAATCTGATGTGTTGCACTCACGCGACTTTCTCTAATTTTGTACTAACCATTCCTACAAACTCTTATTCCTATGTCTTCTTCGTGTTAGTTAAGATAAGAATTTGTACAAATTATGTTATTGCTTATTTCCTTGTAGGTACAAAGGGAATATTAGAATGCAGTAGGCTTTTAGCAAGATTTACATTTTCTGTATAGTATGATTTGGTCTACCTCTAATGGTTTACCACTTATGCAAAAGTCGTCCAGAGTAAATATGACTATAGGGGCTATAGCCAAAAAATGCAAAGCATACATTTCATTTGCCATAAAAATATCTTAAACATATGACATTTTAATCAAAATCGTTAGAGCCATTTTCAAGAAAATGAAAATTTTCGAAAAATTTTCCATGTAGTGGGTAGTTTAGGGTGGGGCTATTTTCTTCAAAATCTTCGTGTCGAATTCTTGAAGGACATTAAACTCAAATACCAAACTTGGTTTTTAACCGACTTTTCGTTTTTGAGTTATGCTGTCCTCAGACTGACAGACACACACACACTCACACACACACACACTCACACACTCACACACACACACATACACACACACACACACACACACACACACACACACACACACACACTAGAGGTCTGCACGGGCTCGGGCCAAGCCCTCGGGCCTAGTTTAAAAAATGCTTGTCGGGCTCGGGCCGGGCTCGGGCTGGACTAGAGCCGGGCTCGGGCCGGGCCCCGGCTTGAAAATTAAAGGCATAAACAACTGAAAATTGATTTTTAAAATTTTTCAGCCAAGTTAGCTGAAAATTTATTTTCAATGCTGTCATATACCAGCATTGAATTTTAGTGTGATATATCCTTCAGTTTCCGAGTTACGAAATGTTGAATCCGGATTTTACTTACACTCTTATCTCGGACCCAAGGCGTATTTGATTCTTTTATACTGCTATAGTAACGCATGTTTCCTCCTGCTTTGCAAAGTGTAAACACAACATCAATGTTTATACCGATACAATTACAGTTTGTTTTGGCTGACGCTGTAGTAATGTTATTGCATCATTATTGTTTAGCGTTTCTCCAAATTGAAACGTTTATTTTATTACTATCATGACATGAATCACTATATATATCATACATCAGACATCAGGGCCATTGCCCATTATAGTGAGCATCACCAAGTTGCAACATACAGTTGTGACACTTTTATTTTTCATAGCCCTTCTGTCTTACAACCAAGTTATGTGTAGAAAAGATATCTCGTCAGCATTTGATACTGGTAACAAAGACATTGAAGGGACTTTTCGTAGAAAAGGTGGTAGCATTCATCAAGTGCGAGTACTGAAAGTAATTTTAGTGCAGCAGGATTAGCTATTCAAGAACGTCGAACCAGTCTGAGCAGCCAGAGTGTGGATTCCATTCTCTTTCTGCACAACAATGTGGGTCATATGTCAGTGAAATCCAAGAACAAGGGATGCAGAAGTGGCAAGAAGAGTGGACTAATACAACGAAAGGAGCAGCCTGCAAGGAGTTCATCCCATCAGTTGTTCGAAGAATGAGCACACAAATTAACTTGAATTTCACACTGACAGCAATGATTACGGGACACGGACTAACTAAATCCTACTTACACCGGCTGGGAATAATACAGGACTCTAGATGCATCTGTCTACAAGAAGAGCAAACAGTAGAACATCTGATATATCGATGTGGCAAACTAAAACAGCAAAGGGAAGTAATGAAGAAAGCCATCAAATCTAATAACAACAAATGGCCAGTGACTAAAGAGCAGCTAATCACAAACAACATAAGGGCTTTCAAAACATTTATTCAAAGCATTAATTTTGGTGAATTAAAATAGTATATTCCAACTGCTAATAGGAAGATAGTGGAAGTGATATGGTGTAGTGATATGAAATAAACAAAGGACCAGATATAAATACAGCAAGTTCAATTTAAAGGACAACTGGAAGATAGTAGAAGTTATAGTGATAGTGAATATAGAAATAAAAAAAGAAAAAAAACAATGAACATGTCAGTATACTAAGGACAATAACAAATAACTATATGATTAAATAATAAAACAAATTATAACAGGTATCAATGTAATAGCATGTAGTATCGCTTACTGCGATGGGGCATGCTTGTTATAGCTAATAAATAAAAAAAAAAAAAAAAAAAAATGTGGGTCATTAAACATGGTGAGTCCTTAGTCCAATAACTTATAATTAATGTTTACTTTGATTTAAAACATACTAAG